>JNEU01000726.1:0-144272 GCA_000697475.1 Lichtheimia corymbifera B2541
GATGAAAGAGGAGTATCCGATGGATAGCTAAAAGACACTTTTCTAGAGTCATTGGGAGTAAATGGGATCCACCCAAGGCTCATGCACAGGCATATTGTCCTCATGTGATACACTTAATCCAAATCCTAACACTTCAAAAGATCGGGGTATGATTTGCATAGCGATTTAAAAGCACGGGCCACGTTGCCAGCATATGATATAATGGGACTGGGTGGGTGTGCAGCTCGCTGATTATAGCGAAAGTGGAGCATGGTGAAGAATAACAATCATAAAAGGATCAGTGATATCCATTCAGAATACTCAGGCTTGGTTAAAAGAGAGATCATGCATACATGGATTACAGGCATTCACCACCTAAACGGGGATATGATATCTGATTCATCATTACTGCGTACATCACACAAGCATTATTCACTCTAAATTCTCGCGCTTGTTGGCTGATATAAACCCATTCGTATTATATCTCTTTGTGCATCCCACATTAGGTGCTTTTTTCCTACGCCCATACAATTCTAATACCGCATTGTACACATTAGAAAGCAAACACTGTTGTTAACAATATTTGTTATTACAAAAGGTATAACAGAAACTAGCACTACGATTAACCTCCACTGCTAGCTGCGGCTCGTTGTTGCCTTGCAAGGCTCTCTTGTTGAGCGCTTGGAAACTGATTGAAAGCTGTATGAGCCTCTGCAGCCAATCGAGAACTCCAAGGTGTGGCGAGTGTCATGTAACCTTGACCCATTTTTGCATTCGAGATTTTTGTGCTCCACTTGAGATCTCCTCCTTGCGCATCTAAGCAATAAATCATTTTGCCACATCCGACATAGACATTGTGTTGTCGATGGTACTCGGTGGATGGATCAACAAGAGCTGTTGGGATCTTGTAGCCTCCTTTGGGACATTTGAATCGCCATAATTCTGAAAAGGAAAAAGAGGATGTCAATATCATCAGCATGATGGCTTGCAGCAACGTTGCTATAGTTACCTTCTCCTGAATCTGCATCGAGACCCATACATTTGCCATTGGTACATGCGACAATTACTGGCTTTCCGGAGTTTGATCTTGTTTCTTCTTGATATTCAGGGAGGGCATCGTCCTGATCACTGCTTTGTCGGGTGCTTTGAGGATCCAGGATACGACTGGGCGTGCTGATAGTCCCTACTTCCTCATATCCACATCCCTACTCTCTCATTGCATGAGTTCTTTTATCCTTCATCCCCTCCTCCTGGTGGTGTTATTCTCATACCTTCATTTTGTTGATCCAAAGCTGGTGTCCAGTGTAGAGATCCAAACACGTTGTTTTACCGTTACCAGCAGCTATCACCCGATCATAGTCTGTGATGAAAAGAGAAACGACACCACCGGCAGCACCAAATTGAGCTCGCCATAACCTGCTGCCATTACGCTTGTGGACGGCATACACCTTGCCATAGGTAGCACACACCAAAATGTCATTGCGTTGGAATGAGGGAGTTTCAGTGATCTCAACCGACTCGCTGTCAGAATCAGAGAAGCCGGCTTCTTTTTTCTTTGAAAGGGAAAACATATTCTGTGGAGTAATGGTGAATGTGATATGTAGCTGAGACCTTATCAAGAGAAAAAGAACCCTTTTATACCTGTTACGTCGATCTGCATGCTCAGCCCGAAACGGCACTGCTCAGCAGATTAGCTTGTGTCACCCTATTCTTATTTCATCATCAGTGCTCGAGCATTAAATCAAGCTTAAAAGTAACACAAACGTGGCTTTTGTATTCTTCCTTTCGTCATAACCCATAAACGAGCTAGTCAATCATGGATGCAAATATGGACGTGTTGGAAAAGAGAATGGTTGTGCTGAGGATAGGGTCAAGTGATGAAACAGTCGGTTCGGCAACAAAGCTCTCCCTTCTTCTGATGCATGGTTGATAAGGAAATCATGATCTAAAATGGGACTCTCCATCTCATATACCAAAGCAATATGTATTCAGGTTTATATTCATATCCATAAGACATCTTATGTATTGAAACAAGGTGCCACGCGTAAATAAAGCTGCTTCTATCTAATGGCTATCTATTGTTCACGTGAACAAGGCTGCTGCAGGTTACTTGAGACAAAGGAGTATAGGTCTTGCTAAGTGGGAACTGATGTTATGTTGGTTGTGGCAGAGCAGTGAGCATAACGGTGTATAGCATCAAGAAAGGCAGCTGTTGTAGTGGTGTGCACACGCCATCGATTATCCAAGGCTTTCATATCAAGACAAGTGTAAGATCGATACGATGGGTTGAAACAGGGGAATCGCTGGCAGGCAGCAATTGTACTTGATGGGAGGAAGAGGGAAGACGTGGAAATTAAGTGGATTTTTCTGATGCTGGGATGATATTTCTTTGTTTGAGCGTAACCCACCAGTCAAATCCTCTCGGATCAACATACTCAAATGATGGAAATGTTGAGCTGAATCAATATAGTCGATCGTATGCAATAGATTGGGCAGTAGTGGCGATTTAGATGAATGGACTATTAGCTGGCAGTTTATGAATAATTAATCAATTTGCTTTTTCTGATGTTGCATGATATTTCTTTGTTTGAGCGTTACGCAGCCAAATCAGCTCGGATCAAGAAAGTTGAATGATGGAGATGAATGTCTGGAGCAGATGCATCGTTCCCATCAAGTGGATTGGGAAAAGGCTGGGAATAGGAAAAAGTGGCTGTTTGCTGCCAATTGTGAGCTGTTACTGAATCGTCCATAAACTATCATACATTGGGCCTTTTAGTTCACCCTAATCATACGTGCTCTACAAACACGCACATCTGCATCTTTGGCTCTAATAGTGTCTACCTACTTGACAATGAACAAAGACCACCTATCATATAGGATCATGCTTACAGCATATGTAAAATATAAATTGCCTATATCTCTAAACTTTACAATGAAACGTAGGCTCTTTCATAGAACGAAGCTGCTCGTCGGGATCGACCGCACCTTGTCAATCAAGTTTCACGATCAAGCTCGCCAATTAAGGTTTTGATATATGGGCGTCTTTATGTTTTACCTATGCCGTAAGCGCGATGGAGTTGCTTTCTCCTAATGGATGGTGTCGACTGCATTAACGGGTAAATGAAGAGCTGAGTGAAATTGCACGTGGCGGTTACACACGCAAGTCCTTGACAGGCTGTTGCACAAATGGATGATTGTGATGATTGCCTTTAGAAAGCTACGTAAGTATACAACATTCAATAATGAATGTGTGTCAAGGTATGTATATGTCAATAATGTTTCAATATCATATTTGGATTCTGTAGTGTGTCGAGCTGCATAAAAAGTGATGCACATGGACCATGCCTGATGATGCCAGGCAGCCTGCTAAAACGTAACTAGGGGCATACACAATGAAATAACAACATATAGCGTAGATGGTAGCTGGTAATTTAGAATCCCCATTGTTATATGCAGAGTTCAATACACTCTTTATTCATGATGCATTCGTTAGATGGACATTGCTATTTGAGAGCCACATCATAATAAAAATGCTGAGTCAATACGTAGCAGCAGCAGTTGTGTATGAAGATGATAATGATGAATGCATGCTAGCTATTCTATTATTCCCAAATGTCCCATGCTTTCACTGAAACAGTATCATTTTATTCATACAAGAGTAGCATGTTATGACTTTGTGGCAAGTGATATTAAGTGGAAGCTCCCCAGGCAAACCTCGAAAGTCGAAGTCTGGTGCGTTAGCCATTGAGAGGTGTCGGCCAATGGGAGCGCCTGAATTTGAAGTTCAGCAGCGTCGCGACGAGAGACAAATTGCTGCGCGTAGCCTGGCAACCTCCACCCTCTTTGCTCTCTCGACTCCATCGATCGATCTGCAGGGCGTGGTAAGCTGTTTCAGCTACTACGCTGTGTTGGTCATAGTAAGTTGTTTCTATCTTTCCGTTGTATTGCTTGTAATACTCACATGCCTTGTTTGCAGCGACTGGAGGACCTAATGGAGCCCCTCAAAGCCCAGCTTCCATGGTGTACAATGTCCATGAATCCCAGCAGATCTTGATACGAAGGTAGCAAGGATGTTGGCCATTCCTTGTAAACTGGCTGCCCACCACGTGTCGGCGTGTTGCATGGGCGTTTGGCCGAGGACGAAACGCAGACCGGTAGCAGTGTCCAGGGTGCACTAATAAATTGACCGCTATCCAAAGATACCAACAAGTGGCTCTTGTTTGGGTAATGCGAAAGGATTCACTGGAGGAAACTGGAGGGGAAGGTACGTATATACTCTACTAAAACATGTATTCACTGATCACACTATGCTACACTTTTCTATCTGCATGGTTTCTTCCCAACCAGGTTTTGGCGCGTCAAGTCTGGCACCCTGACTAGGATGGGTTGTGGGAAACTGCAACTTATCTTGGACTAAAGTGGCATATACAAGTGCCTCGTCGACCTGGAAGTGGTGCCTACAGGTAGAGGTTGGGGATGGTTGAGTGGCGACCTTCTCGTTGGTCATCCCTGTGAGTACTTTAGCCTTGGCTTTAGGAAACCAACAGCTGCTCGTTTATTCTAGTATTGTAATCAATAAACCATGTTCTTTTACATATTAAACATAATATATCCTTGTCTTTGTATGTATGATAACTCACTATCAAGTAACATTTAACTGACTTCATTGTATGTAACTTGGAAATGATAATCCATGAGCCAAGTGGGGGTGCACAAGTGCGTGTTGTTGGATTGTGATTTTTCTTTCCTCCTCCCTTTCCACAGTTGGTTTCCTTGAAGCTTATTATACTATGCAATAGTCATCGTTTATCTCCCTGCAAGTATGGAGAATATAACAGTAACGGCCATTTATTGACAAGACGACAATTTCTTGCGTATGATTGTATTTGTAATAAAAGATCCTGTGCTTGGCTTTGGAAGTAACTTGAGGTAACACATAAAGAGGATCAATCTCACTAGCAATCTCGACTTGGCTGTAACAAAGATGCAAAAGAAAAATGTACCATGGCATTTGGCAGCATCGTATTTCCGAGCACACCTATGCCAGCAGCAGTTACGGGCCTCCAACAGGGTTTCCTTGCATAATACACTCGCCGTTTGCATTCTACTATCAGGGGTGTAAATCAGGAAGTTTTAGTAGATGTAGTAATAATGTTGTGACAAGAGAACAAAAGCATCTGGATACGATGATGTAAAAGTCTATTCCCCTTTCAATCCAGAAACCAACCAAGTGATCGATACCCTTCTAAATGTTATGTTGAACCCAATTTTCATTTAATAATAAAATTCGAAGAATAGTACGGGATAATATGGATGTTAACAAACAAGTATGATAAAGGGACAGCATGGCGAATTGACTAAGATACGGGTGAATTCAATCGAGGCAACAGGGATAATTGTGTCATTGTATTCTTTGTTACCGCCGGCATAATCATCCTTCATCCGTGGTTGCAAAATAGCTGCTGCATGCATTGAATCGAGTGCTCCAGTATCATCCATAACTGTAGAACACCTTTCATCAAAGATATATGCCCTCACGCCATCGAATTCATCATCGTCCTTAGCCGTATCCACGTGATCCTTCCTGTTGACGACCCGCCAAGTAACCAAAGCAACATTCCAGGATTGCCCACCATTGCACTTGATTCCATCCATCCATCCATAAGTATTGCAAGTCCAATATTGCTGCTGATATGCTTCCTTTTTCATCCGGCTGGTAGCCTATCGCATCTCAATAAGGTGAAGGTTGTTTGTATTGCGGTGTACTTGATAGCTGATATGGTGCCCCATCCATTGTAGTCCGTATGTATCAAAGCATGCTGCTGCAAATAAATTGAGACAGTGGAGTAAAAGACATTGATAATAGCGTGTGTTGTAGTAGAGTGACAAGGCTGTGAATGCTGTTTGAGACAATGGAGTAACGACCTCGCTAACGGCAACTGCTAGAATGAGGCTGTTACGATTGGTTGTGGCAGAAGAGTGTACAAAAGAACGTGCAGTGTCAAGGAATGCAGGTGTTGCTGTAATGGGGTCCACACGCCATGGAACTTGCCATTCAGTCAAGGGTCAAAGGCTTTCAGATCAAGCCACTCGTAGCATTGACATGTTGGGGTGAAGCAGCACAATCGTTCGCAGGTTGTAGTTGTACTTGAATGCATCAACGGTTGAGAATGGGAAGAAGAGGGAAATAAAGTGGGATTGGAAGAGGTGGAAATTAAATCTGTCAGGCAGTCAGACATATCGATATACACTGATATCAATGCATGATATTGGGATTGCTTGTCTCGAACCTCAAACTTGCACACAATATGCTCTAGGGCATGCTGAACAACTTTGTAATAATAAAGAACCCACACTTCATTTGAAGATTTCGAATTGTAGAGCATAATGTGGGATTGACTATGACGGACGGAAATTGGGAAAGCGCCGGATTTATGAAAAAGTCAATTAGTATGTAGTTTCTTGGGATTCCCCATCTCGCACTTGAAACTTGGTCAGAAGGTACTCTCGCACATGCTGATCAACTCCATTCATTTAAAAACCGCATGGTTCATTATGAACATTTTGAATGCGGGCCAGCACAAATGTAGGAGAAAAGCATGGTCGGCGCTCCTGTTCCCCGAGTTTGCCCACCTCGAACCTGAAACTTTCACACAACACTCTTTCGACCACGCCGAGCAATTTCGTTCCCATAAAGACCCCAGAGTTCATTATGAAAACCTTTAATGTAGGAGAGACAACGAAGGGATGGTAACATGAAAAGTGTGTACGCGCCGTGTGCGCCGATATTGCCCACCGCGACCTCGAAACTTGGTCAGGAGGGGCTCTCGGTCATGCTGATCAACATCGTTCTCATAAAGCCTCTACACATCATTATGTATATTTGGAGAAACAGCCACCTTCATGTTTTGCCCTATGCTGTAAGCGTGATGCTATATGACAAGTGGTCTTTGTTCATTGTGAAGTAGGTAGACACTGATAGAGCCGAAGATGCCGACGGACTTCTTTGTGCAACACAGCTCATTTCCATGAGTACTTCCCAATGAACAATGACCACTCTCCATATAGCATCACGCTTACAGCATACGTAAAACATAAAGGTGGCTGTATCTCTAAACTTTACAATGAAACGTGGGGTCTTTAATAGAACAAAGTTGCTCGTCGGGGTGAAGCGCACCTTGTGTGGAAGTTTCACGATCGTCGTGGCCATTCTCAGATTCACCCAATGTCACCACCAGCCAAAGTTGAAAAAAAACTCAAGAGGTCGATCCACGATCCACTTTGGCTGGTGGTGACATTGCGAAATCTAGGATCGACGAGCCTGATCGTCAAAATTGCACCCAAGGTGCGCTTGACCCCGACGAGCAACTTTGTTCGATTGAAGACCCCACGCTTCATTGTAAAGTTTAGAGATACAGCTATCTTTATGTTTTTACTATGATGTACGCGTAATGCTATATGGAGAGTGGCGTTTGCTCATTGGGAAGTATCATGCAAATGAGCTGTGTTGCACAAAGTCCGTCTGCATCTTCGGCTCTATCGGGGTCTACCTACTTGACAATGAACAAAGGCCACTTCTCATATGGCATCACGCTTTCAGCATATGTAAAAACATAAAGGTGGCTGTATCTCTAAACTTTACAATGAAGCGTGGGGTCTTCAATCGAACAAAGTTGCTCGTCGGGGTCAAGCGCACCTTGGGTGCAAGTCCCAGCACCCAACAGACCGAGGGAGACTGTCAAAATAAAGCTGGCCTAGAACATGTTTGTCTTGCTGTTCACCTTTTGTCGTTATTGTTTTCATCTTTTGTAAAGGCATTGAGATTCTTGAGTCAGTAGGCTGTGCATTTGACCAGCTGAACCTCTCTTGACACCAACCCTTGGGGCTGCATCACAGAATCTGCCTCTTGGAATTGGGTTCCCTTCCTTTACAAAGGGTGTATTTTAGAGTTTTTCGTGAATTTTTTTTTTTTACATAGAGTGGCACGAATACATGTTCAACACCACGGCAGCAACCAATAATACAATGACACAATTATCCCGAATTGCATAAGGAAGGCAAGACCAAGGAATGCAAAAGACCAGCAACAACGACGACAGTGCAGACGGGGCATCTTTACTGTAAACATTTTCAGAGCTAAAGAAGACATATTGAGCTTGCTGTACAAGCAACCGCATGTGGATATGGAGTCAACTACACTGTATGCAACATTCGCAAAAACTGCCGCAGCGATTGTAGTAGTCGTGGATAGCCCATTCCTCCCACTCCCAATTATAGCCCAGATCCATTGCGTATGAATGATACTCCAGCTCCAGATTATTTAGCACCATGGTTCAAGTATCTTGATCCGAGCTGGTTTGATCGTGGTGTCTGGAGCAGTAGCATTGTTCGCCTGTCATAGAATGGGAACTATATCAATAGGGAGCAAGTAGCTGTTAGCGCGCAATTTATGGACACGATGAATAGATATATATATCATGTTGGGGCAGCCGACCTCGAATTCAATGCTTGGTTAAACGGCGATGCCCTCGGGCATGCTGATCGACTTTGCTCTAATAAAGAACCCATGTTTCATTATCAATCAAGTTTATTTGAGTTGGAGGGTCAACATAATATGCACGGATACACAAACTCGCTGTTCTTCTTTGAATCGTTGGATGAGCTTGGCTTAAAAGCATGGCTGACAGTTTGCTGCAGCTCAAAGCAAGGGACAATATTGGGATTTCTACCTCAACATACTTACTGAGAAAATGTAGGACGTCATACAAAGATCATTTGATGGACAAGTTGAAAGGCAAACCAGCAATATATAACCCAGCGCTTGAATGACTTCGGAATGCAGCATACTGTATCACAAGATACAGACCGACAGCAACAAGCGTAAAAAGGGGTCGGATGTGCAAGTTTCCTCAGCTGTCAGGAATTCTTTGTTACCAGCATTTCTCTCGACACTGTGTCTTGTAATCATAAATGGCTACAGCATATATCATGAACAATGTATATGAGAAAACAAAGCTGCACGTGAGGAAAGGAGAAAGGGACGACGACATTGTTACAATTTCATATGCACTGCAAGGAGACCACTGTGATGTCCGTCCTACAATTCCCGCTCGCAGGTTGCCCCTTATTGATAGCCAGGTTTTTCCTCTTTCATTTACTTTTGGGTGTGGGTGGCGTATTCTTTAACGCAATCAGCACCTTTCTCTATACTATTCACTTTCAACGCTTCCATCGTATTACATCAACTTCCTTTTATTCATTGCTTGTCAACTTTGTATCCAACAACAACAACTACCACTACTTTATATAACCATCACCAACGTATCGTTCATCAGCGACAAAGAGAACACCACAAACTACAGTCTAGACAACACAGCTCGCCCAACCCTTTCATTTGAACGCCATGAGCGGAGGAGGCAACATTAAAGTGGTCGTACGATGCCGACCATTGAATTCCCGAGGTTGGTATCCTGTGTGAGGAGGATCGCAAGGGGTTCGTTACTAACCTAAAGAAAACACACCCCAGAGCTTGCACGCGGTGCCAGTTGTCTTGTGCGTATGGATGGCAACCAAACCATATTGAAAAAGCCAGAGGAACTCAAGGCGTCGTCCAAGGATACGGATGACACCAAGGCATTTACATTCGATCATTCTTACTGGTCGGCCGATAAAAACGACCCAACCTATGCCGATCAGGAACGCGTATTCCAGGACCTGGGTGTGGATTTATTAGACCATGCCTTCGATGGCTATAATTGCTGCATCTTTGCATGTAAATATCAACATTGTCATGCACCTGATTATCAACTCACATCACTCTCGATCTTATAGATGGTCAAACGGGTTCCGGAAAGTCCTATTCCATGGTAAGGTGGAGGAAAGAAGGGGTGTAATCGTGCATGCACGCAGCAGCACTCATGTTATATACATTAGATGGGATATGGTGAAGACAAGGGTATCACTCCTCGTACATGCTGTGAGCTTTTCGAACGTATCAAAAGGTTGAACGACGACAATTTGACATGCCGCGTGGAGGTGTCGTACATTGAGATCTACAATGAAAAAGTGCGTGACCTTTTGAACCCCAAGAACAAGGGCAATCTCAAAGTGCGTGAGCATCCCAGTATGGGTCCTTATGTTGAAGATCTTTCCAAAATGGCCGTCAATTCTTTTGATGAAATCAATCATTTGATGGATGAAGGCAACAAGGTATGCTCAATAACAACAAGCTCAAGGAGAATAAGGTCATTTATGATTGCTTTATATATAGGCTAGAACGGTTGCTGCTACCAACATGAATGCGACTTCATCACGTTCCCATGGTGTATTCACATTGATTCTCACTCAAAAGCGCAAAGACGAGCAAACCAAACTTGAGACTGAAAAGGTGGCCCGCATCAGGTAATACCAACAATAGCAATATTGAAAACTGTAACACAAATGGTATTAATGCTTTAATGGTTAGTCTTGTGGATTTGGCGGGAAGTGAACGTGCCAACAGCACTGGTGCTACTGGTGATCGCTTGAAGGAAGGTGCCAACATCAATCGCTCCCTTACAACCTTGGGTAAAGTCATTGCTGGTCTCGCTGAACAATCCATGCAAGAGTCAGGTGCCAAGAAGGGTCGTAAAAAGGAGGTCTTCATTCCTTATCGTGATTCGGTAAGTGAACTATCACCCAAAATAGATGAGCAATAATGGTCACTTACACACACAATAACATGATATAGGTGTTGACTTGGCTTCTTAAAGATTCATTGGGAGGCAATTCCAAAACGGCAATGATTGCTGCTATATCTCCAGCTGACTACGACGAGACATTGAGTACGCTTCGATATGCTGATCAGGCCAAGAAGATCAAGAACAAGGCCGTTGTGAACGAGGATCCCAACGCCAAAATCATTCGTGAGCTTAAGGAAGAGCTTGACTTGTTGCGTAATCGACTCCATGTTTATGCACCTGATGTGGCCGAGCAGCTTATTGCCCAGAGCACCTACAAAGGGGCCAATCATAGCACCAGTCGCAGCAGTGATGGAAAATCCTCTTCACAGAAAGCTTCACCAGCAGCACCTATCACCATGTCCAATGCTGAGCAGGAAATTGAAGTGACGGACTCCAGTGGTCAAGTACGAAAGATGACCAAGAAGGCCATTGTTGAACAGCTTCAGACCTCTGAGAAACTTTTGGCCAACCTCAATGAGAGCTGGGAAGACAAGCTCAAAAAGACCGAGGAGATCCATACCGAACGTGAAAAGGCTTTGGAGGAACTTGGCATTGCTGTGCATAAGAACAATGTTGGTGTCTATACTCCAAAAAAGATACCTCATTTGGTGAACCTTAGCGAAGACCCACTCATGTCCGAATGCCTTGTTTATCAGCTCAAACCTGGTAAAACCCACGTGGGCAATGAGAGCAGTGAATCATTAGCCGAGATACGATTATCAGGACCCAATATTCAAGAGATGCATTGTATCTTTGAAAACGACAATGGCAACGTGACTTTGATTCCCAATGATGGTTCTTTGATCATGGTCAATGGCATGCGCATCGATGAACCTCGTCGCTTGAAAAGTGGTTTCCGCATTATTCTCGGTGATCGGCATTATTTCCGTTTCAATCATCCAGATGAAGTCCGACGTGAACGGGATCGTCAAAAGTCAATGATCTTGTCTTGTGGTACCAATAGCAATGGCCCTCCCACACCTGGTATCGCTGTAGAGGAACCATGGCCTGGCTCACCCATTGGCGACAATTATACGCTGTATTCAGAACCCAATGAGATCAATTACAAGTTCGACTCTCCTGCTACTATCAGTGGATTAACGGATGATGAGCTTGATCGGCTTTATGGTGGCATTTCCAAGGAGCGTAATTCACGGCGATCGAGGCCGGTAAGCCGGGCTACGATTGCGTGCGACGACGATGATGGATCATCTAAGGATTCTATTCGTAATTCTATGGCGACCACTACTATTGTCGATCTGGAGAGTGTTTGCACGGATGCCACTGCCATCAATAGCGCTGAGGTTGAAGAACGCATGAAAGCCGAACGTGAGAAATTGCAAAAGGTCTTGGAAGAACAAAAGCAGTTTTATGAAACAAGGATCAATCGTATGTCAATGCAGCTTACACAACCATCATTGGATCAGCCTTATTTCGAATATACGGATGCTGAACGAGCTTGGGCAATGAAGGCATTCACAAACTGGAAAGGATTACGACGTGTAGCCATGGCTGAAGCAATCTTGACACATGCTGTGGAACTCAAGGAAGCCAACATTATCTCGAAGCAATTTGGCAAAGACACCGTATACCAGTTTACTGTGATTGAAAATGGCCAATTTGCTACACCATCCTCTTGCTGGGAAACCACTTCATCTGCTTTGCATGACATTCAAGAAGACGATGATCCAGAATTGATGGAATGCCCCAAGCCATGTATTGGTGTACGCGTGATCGATCGAAAGCATCAAACCCTTCATGTTTGGTCACTTGGCAAACTCAAAGCTCGTCTCAAAAAGATGCGTGATTTGCAAAATGTCATGGATCGGCCAATGTATCGGAAGCATCTCAATTGGGAAGATCCTTTCTATCAAACAGACCCCAAGAAATACCATCTTATCGGTAGTGCAGCTGCTTCTGTTCGCAACCTTGTGCATCAACAATCATACGAGAGCTGCGTTAGCGTTGTATGTCGCTATACGGGCCAAATCAAGGGCAAACTTCGCGTGTTGATTTCACCCATGATTCGTGCATCACAAACACACAATGAAGATATGAGCACTTTGGAACCTGGTCAGCAAATGGTGTTTGAAGTGCGGTTACTGGAACTCACTGGCATGAACGAAGAAGAATTCACTCAAGTTCATGTGCAATTCAGATTATCGTCATTTGGCAGCATCCCAGCTCATTCCACTGCTGATAAGATCTTCGCCACTGATCCACAGAGCAACTTTGCTACAACACCCATTCAGCTCGACTATAGCCAGACCCTTTCAGTCACTGTCACCGAAAATATGCTCAACGTATTGACCAACGATATGGTTTCATTTGAGATTTATGGAAAGATCCAACCACGTGCATTACGACAATATGAACGATGGGATGAACAGCGTGAAGGAGGTACAATGACTCGATTGCCGTCTCGCAGCAATAGCCGGTGCACAGACCACCTTGTGTACGACCCTAGCGGTGGTTTTGAGCGGCGACCCGAAGAGGAATTGCTTGCAGCTGAACGCCATGATGTCGTTGCACGTGTTCAAGTATGCGAATTGATGGCCAATGGAAAATACGTTCCTGTGCAAATATCAGCACAAAACGAATTGGATCGTGGTGTCTTTGTTTTACGTCAAGGTTTGCAGCGTCGTATCCAAATCACGCTCAGCCATACTTCGGGTCGTCAATTGCAATGGACATCCATGACCAATGCCACTTTGGGTCGCCCACGCTTTTTGGATGGCAAAGGCCGTATTATTGATCCTCCCAATGGTGGTGATGTGTCTATCAAGCTCGGTCATCAATCCGTTGTATACCATCAAGATGGCACTAGCGAATTATCTGCCTATGCTTCATGGGATAGCTCTCAACACGAATGCCCCTTTTTGAATTGCATCACGACCACGAATTGCCGCATCATCCTTGAACTTTCTTGGCAAGTCGAAGCTGAAAAATGTGATAAACCAATGCAATTCAAGACCGACATTGCCGTGCAAATCCAAGGACGCACATCTTCTGCTTTCCGTAAACTTCTTGGACAATCAAAAAGCTCACGCGTGCTTGCCAATTACAACTCCATCTTCATGGTGCATCTACGTCCACCTATGACCCGACGTGTAAGCCAGTTATGGAGACTCAATACAGCCGGTAAATACGTGCGTGGTGAAGAGTTGCTTGTGAATGATCCTTGGAGACCACGTGGCGTATCACTCGTCAATGATTTTGTCGCTACACAACGCAAGATTCATCGATTGGAAGAAGTTGCTCGAACCGCTCAAGTATTGACACTCAAGGCAGCTCGATCCCAAACAAGTAATCGATCCATGAGCCTTGTCAGCAACAATGAAGACGAGAACAAAGAAAAGCTTTTGCGTAAAACGCTTGATCTCTGGATGCTCAAAGATAAGCAAGATCTCGTTATTAGTCAAGAGCCTCCTGCACAGCAACAGCAATTGCCTGAGCAACAACAACAGCAACAACAGCAGACTCAGCAATCTGATGCCAAATTAATTGCTGAAGTGACCTTGATGGCGAAGACGTAAGTAATTCCAAGACCCCATATACGCCATTGTTATCTTACACATTTTATATCGCTAGTGGTAATATCACCAAGAAAGGCTATATGACTTTGCAAGAGAGTGCTCTCGATAACAAGTGGGTCAAACGTTGGTTTGTCATCCGAAGGTAAGGAAGGATAACAGCTACACGAAGGTGCATAATAGAGGAGGTACTTATTAGACATACTACCATTAGGCCCTATATATATATTTATACCAATCGGTCTGAAACCGATGAACAAGGCGTCATCAACGTATCCTCGGTACGCATCGATTATAACCGTAACTTGGAAAAGATGCTCAACGTAAGTGACCCATAAGCAAGGAGTGAGCCATTGTCGGAAAATACTGATTACTTCCTCTTTTTTGTAGCGAAACAACGTCTTCTCATTATATACCACCAACAATGCATACACCCTTCAAGCCAATTCCAAGAGCGACCTCGCAGATTGGATCACCAAGATTGATCAGCTCTTTCCTTTGGCCAAGCTCCATTCTGACGAATCAATATGATTATAACATACACCTCATGCATCCTTTTTGTTTTCTTTTTTTCCATCCGTCATGATATTTTTGTCTTTCCTTTCATTCATTTGACACAATTGTTAGCTATTTATGTACCTTCATTCTCCTCCTTTTGTATTTTATGCTGTATATAATACCTACCTACCCCCCAACAACCCTCTATGTAGCATCTTGTACCTATGGTCCATTTCTTAGAACTTGTAACACATTGCTTTGCTTTTCCCTTTGTTTACATGCTCACTCATTCTCTATGCTGATTAAACCAACGATGTTATTCCTACCTCTATGCAGCAGCTGTTTCGTGGATGATTCATGATGAATTAAAAGGGAATCGTACAACCCCTCCTGCATACTTGAGCAGCATCATGTAAACAATGGCGCATAAGTTGATGATTTCACGCTTTCTCTTTCCATCGTTTTGACTTTTATCAGCATTAATGTATCCGAAAGCTGACATTAATTCATCACATACGTATATCCCTGATACTCGCAGTGTTGACTGTCATAGCATAATGTAATTACAGAGTTGTTGGATGCAGCACAACAAAAGCATAGCTAAACTATAAATGATCCTAGTGACCGAGACCATCATGAAGACATTGATCAAAAACCTGAAGAACCGATTCATGACGGAGAAGCCTATTGGACTGAAGGTATCCGTAATCCAGGATGGCTTACGGTAGCAGGGACATGGCTCGCATGCTTTGTCTGCGCAGGCACTGTCAGTTCTTGGGGTGTATTCCAGGCAGAGTAAGAGTCGCACACGGTGACGATAAGTGGATTCAACATGCATCAACCTTATTCTTATAGGTACACCAAAATATTTTCCAACGAGGTTGCTGTATCATTTATTGGTAGCACGGCTCTCTCAATAGAAATGCTCGGCATCTTAACAACGCCGTTAATACGTCGTGTTGGTGTGCGTTACACAATGCTGATAGGCGCCTTGATTGCCACAGTGGCATTAATCCTGGCAACCTTTGCAAAGGAACTATGGCAACTCTTTGTAATGCAGGGGCTCACGTACGGGCTTGGGTTATGTTTGGTATTCAATGCTTCAGTCATGTTACCTTCAGAGTGGTTTGTGAAGAATCGTGCATTGGCAAATGGTAAACTCTTAAAGCATAAACGCTTTATGATGATGATTTTGATTATAATACTTTCATTCAAAGGCATTGCATGGACTGGATCGACGATAGGTCCAATGGTATCTGCCAACGCCTTTCAAGCATTGTTAACGACATTCGGACGACAAATAACCCTCGGCATCATGGCTGGCATTGTATTTACTCTGACTTTGGTGGCTGCAATCCTATCACGACCACGATATCCTATGCATTCATCAAACAAGAAGGTAGCAAATGGTGATCAGGCTTGTTCAGAAGAGTGCTCAAAAGAGTCGCTTTTGAGCATCCCTTACATCGCCATTCTCTTTTTCTCTTTCGCGTATCCTTTCCACTGGGAAACCGTTTTTTTCCTTGCACCGACCTATGCTCAGTATGTGGGTGCTTCACCAACTCTGGCTGCATCCACTCTCACCATCATTTTCGGCATGACTACCATCTCGCGCATTGTGTTTGGTTTCGTGGCTGATCGTTGTGGGAGGCTCAATTTTCTCTCGATAGCATTATCTATTAACGGTATGCGTTTTTAGTGTGATATGCTCAACTATTTCAATGCCTCACTCATTGTTTTTTTTTCGTATGCTGCAGCTATATTCATCATGACCTTATGGCAATATGCCGACACCATCCCAATGTTTCTATCCTTTTGTGTGTTACTCGGCACTTGGGGAGGTTTCTGCCCAAATATGCGACCAGTGATTGTCAGCGATCTCGTGGGAATGAAAAAAGCACAAAAGGCTGTTTATGTGTCGTATATGTTCTCTTTACCTAGTGCCCTGATTGGCGACCCTTTCATTTCTTATATTTATTCACGTTACGGGTGGACTGCTGCTATCCAAACGATTGGTCTATTTGGAGCGTGTTCGGCAATAGCGATCCTAACTCTTCGATTCTTGACTAATAAACGATTATTTGCCGTTGTGTGAACATGATGGCAACCTACTATTACTACTATTATAAAACACAATTGCTAAGAGTATCTTTAGCTTGAGAGATTTCATCATGCGAAAATCCTTTTTAATGAGAGAATGATAATATGTCAAGGTATGCTCATTCAAAAGAGCTGATGAGAGGAATGGTATCTTATGAGCTATCTTCATCCGATTGTGAGGAATTGCTTCCAGTTGACACACTCGTGCTGCTACCGGCATTAAAGTTGAAAAGGCTACGATCATGCTTGAGCCACTCTTGCAAAACCGATGGTGCCATGTCGAATAAGCCAGTTTCGGTTCGTGGTGATTCGTTGTTGTCATATTTATGCACATCAAAGTCCTCGAGAGCTGAAGGTCCATTCTCATTGACAAAGGTGGTAATATCATCGGATAGACGTTCACGCATTGTACGTAATTGAGCTGCTGCATCAGGGTTACACACTGCAAGGACCAACGGCTGGAGCGAGCTGCGTAACACAATAACACATAATCAATGCCTAAATTCGTTGCTTATCTCCAATGTTTGTCACTTACTTGTACAAATCCATGCCTGTCTCCATAAGCTTGACACCAACAAGATGTAAAAGTGGCTGTGCCAACCAGCTTAATGCTGACCATGATGTGATCTGCAGCAACGAATTCTCGGGATAGCGGTAATAAAACATGTACACGAACAAAAGCCACGAGTAAAAGCCATACACGATGGGAGCAAAAACAAGAACGACCAACACCTTCCAAGTTGCGAGAACATCACGTGCGGCAATCTTGACATTAGAACCAGCAAGTGCATCTATTATGATCCTTGTTATTCAATATACTGCTCCGATACCTCCTTGCATCATCGTTTCCTACTTACCGCGCTGTTTACGACGACTAATCAACGCAGTGACAAGGATCACAGGTGCATTCAATAATAATCTATAACAAATAAGAGGTTCATTCAGCGGTGGCTATTGTCAGTGGAAGCTCTCACTTACGATGGGAATCCCAAAGCGGATAAGCAGATCAACTTGACCAATCTGTAAAGCAGTAATTTTGCCGCTGACGTGCGTGTTGTACCGGTTCGTTCGACTTGATGATCCCGAATACCAAAGTACTTTAACATGTTGTTGTATGCTTGTACCTTGCGAGCAAGTTCAATCAATCGAGGATCATTTTCAAAATGCTTGTAACCAAGGAGGAAACGACGATTGAGCTCCACCACCTGATCAAGACGTAGCTTATGGGATGATGTGGGTCGATATAATCGGCGTGCAGCTGCAATGATCTGTAATGTATGGATCGGTGTAAGCAATTTTCACATGTCAATGACTGAGTTCAGCATCATTTTACCATCAGCGTATCATAACTGGGAGCATTCAATGTAACTCCTTTCAAGCCTTCATAACCAGCATCCAATAACGCAGCGATTGCTTCACGCTTGGCAGGTCCTCCTTGCTTGTACTTTTCGACCCATTCGCGTTCGACAGTGATAGGAGCACCATATGAAATGACAGCACGTGATCGGAAGCGATGCGGATGAAAATAGTTGAGGCCTATATGAGGATTGTGTTACAAATTGCTATCCATGAGCCTATTGTCCATATATGGTTACTCACCCACTGGTACGATTTTGACATTAATGTCAGAATGCTCGGCCATTGCACCCAATGCCATAATAGCAAAACCAGCTGATGCGAGAAGAGTGTAAGTATATCGACTGTGAAAAGATGATGATAATGATGATGGGTCGTTACCTTTGAGTGGCAGCATTTGTGATTGATCATGGCTACCGCCTTCAGGGAAAATTTCGATACATCCCGACTCTGCCAAACATGCATGGACCTTGTCATACAACACATGCTGATCCACATGCGGAATAACCTTGAAAGCGTCGTCTTCAAGTGGCTGATCAAGAGGCTTCTTGAGAATAAGCTCGGTATCAGATACTACTTGCTCCACCTCCACTTTGAACGTCTTGCTAATACCGAGAAGATCACGCGATCCCACTTGTTCACGAAAACTGGTATCTGTACCGATCACGCGTGTTTCTCCTTGTGCTGCACGTAGTGTGCCTTTTCCCTTGGATGCCAGATCTTGTGGTCGAATAACAGGAACTACGCATGATCAGATAAGTATCGTTCGTTGGGCATAGACATATATCCATTATTGTACTTACTGGCCTTAAGCATCCGAGCAGCATCACCAATAACCTTCTTTTTGAACGACGACTGGGCCATAAGAGGAACACTTTCTCGAGGATTCGAAATGAGAACCATTCCCTAGTGATTGACAGAGTCGTTATTAGCACACGTGTATACATACAGCAATGCGCAAAAGGACATACCGCATCAACAAACTGGTTCGCATGGGGTCCTACAATGAAAATGCACGGATCCTCCTTTGGAACTTGGGATGTGCCGACGATTTGGACTTCTCTGAAAAAGATGTTGGCCACGCATTTGAAAGCAGAGCGTACTGCCGAATAGGCGAAAGAAGAAGAAGAGTGCTCTGGTGGGTTGGGCATGGGAAGGAGAAAATACAGGATAAAGAAGAGCAAACCATGCTGTAATGCTGATCAAATCACTTTATCTGGCAGCAAATGATTCACGTGAAATTGGTTAACAACATTCTCTCGAGCTTAAAAAAGTACTTGACATGAAAACATGTGCAGCTGACGCTTGTATTATCTGCTATTACTCCTCACTCATATTCAAATGATTCAATAAATGCTTGTGTTCCTTCTTGACTCATCATAACATCCCACTTTGCTGTTATACTCTATCAAGTTTACCATTGAAAATACCCGGAGTCATGCATAGCAACAATTGCTATGGATACAGATAAGAACGATCACCTGACTTCAAGTGTGTACCTTATGTAATATACCTATCTTAACTAACCCACTTTCCTTTGAACTACCACCATGACCCATTCCTTATTAATCAATGACCAGATACCAAAGCCTTGCTTTTCTTCATTTACAACATAGGAGAAAGATAAATCGGGAATATAAGGACTGTCTCTACGTAGGTTTGACGGGTGTTGCTGCTGCTGATGCTGCTGCTGCTGCTTCTTCTTCTAGCTTTTTCTTTTGCTTGTATTCATCGGTCATGCGATAGCTATTGCATTGAATCAATAATGAGTTGTCGATCATAAACCCAGCAATCCTCCACTTACTTAATGATCCTGCCAACTTGCATTAATCCAGTGCTAGCCACAAAAACGTTGACTGTAGCTAATGTCCAATTCTTGGGGATGATCACCATGGAATAACGAGTCCAAATCATACCCGTCGCAACGAGAGCTATATATATATAGTGAGAAGCTTAGTTTGACATGTTTGATAGCCAAGTGCATGGTGCTTACAAAGGTTTTGTGCCAAGCTCAAGTTTTCAGCCGGTCGTTTAAGGTCGCTAATACCTGCAATGACAAGCGCCTTAAGAAAAAGAGTGTCAGCTCATCCGCTCATGAGTGAATTGAGTAGAGTCCTTACCCATTTCATGGCAGGAGCCCAAAAGTGGATCGTCTTTGGACCAGCAGGCGAGTTGAGGAACTTTTGAAACGCACTTTGAGAAGCAACAGCGGTCATGGCAAAAGGAGAAAGAGAGAGTGAAAGAGAGAGTAAAAGAAAAAAAACGAAGGGTATTGAGCTGCTATATAACACACCGGATATAAGATCTGCATCCACACACACAACAAATGCGCATGGTAAGGTTTTACACTTCCCCAGCTTCATATAAATGCCGCTCCGAGATTATCACCGTAGGAAGGATCGCATGCACAAAGACAACAATGAGCACGGTATTAATACATGCTATCTACCCCTTGACACATACTATAGTAAATGATGCTTTTGATGCAATCAAATAGATGAAATGCATGTGTGATGGTAGTGTGGGAATAGCTGTCAACGCAGAGAAAAGGATATTGTCGTTCAGCTGACAAAGAGAGGTCCAACATCAATTTCTATTGCTACGCCCTTTTCTTTCCGCTTTGCCATCAACCTGCGTCCCCATGGTGAACGCATCTGTCGACCTCATTCTACCATTGGATCCCTATTTTTATCTCTGATGCTTCGCCATGAAGGTGGTGCTGTGCTCTCTGGGCATTGGCTTACGCCCAAACACACGAAGCAGTTTGATACCGATATATCGCTTTCACAACACTTGATCGATTGACTATTGTAAGAACACCTCTTTATTGATATTGGATAGTTCTATTCAGCTAATCGCATTCATGTCAGCAGTGGATATGATCGCCATTATCACCTAAGGTTACAACGCGACATTCCTTCTTGACGCGTATCATACTTGGATTCAGCAGCAGATTCTTTTGGAAATAAGGACCCGAGATTGATACATGAGACGACCCAGTTGGCCACCATTTAAGCATCTGCAGCCTGGATCTACTTGGACTGATAGATGGAATTTTCATGCAGAGGTGATACCGCCGTCACAACGTTGTCGTTCGGATCAGGGGACTGCCGTGGGCAGAGACATCTACGCTTGTGCACACCGTTTATCAATGAAGGCGCCAGCGACTTTGTAGACTTTCTGAAACGAAAATTCGCCTCTTATTTCGTGGAACTTGACGCCACTGTTAGGGAATGGCTACCTCCACCTTGTCTATTTCGGATCCTGATTTATGCAACCTTCAAATCCCAAGTTGAAGTGAGTATCATGGTCGATGGTCTTCTTTGTGTGCGATCCATATACTAATTTCGTTATGATCTTTAGTGGCTCATTGTTATCCTGCTTTCATTGTGGCTGTGATATTTGGCGCATTCATTAAGGTAAATCCTTATCACTTTCCTGGGGTGGAGCACATACTCATATTCCTTTTGATGTAGCTATCTTCCGAGATGCATCTGCAAAGCTGAATGAGGCGATAGAATCTACTACAGCCCGCATGATGGTGATACAGTGGCATCGATGAACATGCTTTTGCTGATCAAGAATACGTTACAATACAACAAGGATCCAACTGTCAAGCTACTACACAAATTGCTGAAAAAGAAGACTGGGGACAATGACATTCAAGATCCTCGAGTGAGGGTGGATAGGCTGGCCACTTGAGGCGATGGAAGGTCTCTTCTCTAGAAAAAGGTCGCAAGCTAGCAAGTACAGGAATTTACATCTCGCTTATTGTATGCTTCTTGCTTGTGAAGAATAAAGCCCGATCCAATTCTCACGTATAATCCTCAATGTTTGTAACCCCCGCTGCTAGGCAACGTGACATGCACTTGTTCATTGTTCTCTCCTTCCCTCCCCCGAAAAAACGCACGCACCTCTTTTCTCAACGCTCGGACAATGACAATTAGATAATGATTTTTGGAACGGCAAAACGTTTGTTGTTGTTTATGGAAAATGAGTATTGTAGGTTTCAGAACAACGCGGTGCAGGAGTACCACGTCCCCTGCTTGTGGTGGTGGATCGTCGAAGCAAAGTACTGGCTCTTTTGGTAGCGACGGATGGTGCTCGTTGTATTGCTTTGAGCTTATTGCCAGACGTTTCACTCGGTAAAGGTGGCACGTTGTCTGTTGCTGCGTAATAAACGCCATCTCGATAATATCTTTCATAGTACTCCTTATCTATTACTCATCCATCAGCATAAGCAGGCATCGTGAAAACAATAAAAAAAAACTTGCCTTTTGAGTCGTACTCGGGAAGGAAAGCTCGTCGTTTGGTATACTTTTCGATTTTCCAAATTTCTAACTGCTGCTTCAGCTTGTCAATGAAACCGACCATGGTGTGTGTGTTGTGTTGGTATAAGGAATGGAGATGGGGGCTGGTTGCTAAGGGGGAGGAAAAGCCGTTGTTGTGGAGAGAGGGGGTCTGTTGTGTATGTGCGAAAGCGGAAGTAAAAGATGTACGTAAAGGAAAAAGAAAACGAGTGCAAAGGATCGTCTAGAACTCACCCGAATAAGATTATCGGAGTCCCACAGGCAATATTGACTTGCACACTCACTCTTTTCGACCGCAAAAAGATGAATGATGATAGTCGCTTGACAACCACTTTAAAATGAAACACACGGCCAATGACAGGGCAACAAAAAGTATCCTCTTGGGTGACAAGTCAATTGTGAATGGCTTGCAAATGCTAAAAATGATTTTTGCACTAGGATGTTTTTGGCCAGCTGCTGCTTTTGTTTACATTGAGTGCTTTGTGTTCTTCATTGTGTACCAATGCAGCACCCATAAAAGGCTCTTGTGGGTCGTACGAATTTTAACAATCAATTCAAAGAGTACAACCATGGTAGTGTCATTGTATCATTGAAATGCTGCTTGCATCCTATCCTCCTTTTGATGGAGGAGGTGGTCATGACCGATATCCTTTTCGATCGGAGCACAACTTCGCGTATACAGATCTTCCATAAGCCGATCCTTTCATGATAAAGTCATGATGGCCACTGATTATTGAACCACCAACATGTCACCATCATCATCATCATAGCTTGAGAGCAATGACACCTCAACCAAAAGTATGAGCTCTCGTTGAATGGTACCTTTCATTATCCGTATATCGTTTAGGGCTTGTATGCTCAATCTAAAACCGCTACTGTGCCCAGAATAGTATGAAACTAATTGCAAGCATGAGAGCAAATGTGCCAATGCGTACATATTTTTTTACCCCTGCCCCCAAATTCTTGGATCAGATATATATATGCATACGCTTACGGCTTTGATGCTGTGCAACAAAGCGTATCCCGAGATCTTGGGTCATAAACATGAGACATAATTATCAATTGGATAAGCAAAAAGAATCCTTGTATTCTAGACCAGCTTAGCATACGGTGCAGAAAAATGATGACGAGGGTAAAAAGCGACGGGAAACGAAAGCATAATGCATACGGCAAAAAAGAAAAGAAAAAAATGTACAAGTGAAAGAGGAAAAAGGGATCATCATAATACTAGAGAAACGAATGCGAGGTAGTGGTAATTGGTGGGTGGATCGATATATAAAAAGGGGGTTTACATGGCCCATTGGCTCGTGTGCATAAGCTTGTAGTATGTGGTGTAGGTGGGTGGGTGGGTGAATAGATGTGACGACGACACAGAGTGTGATGCAATAATGATGGAAGAAAGGAGATGCACACACAAGCTGAATGTATGATGTCAAATATAGGACAGTGATAATTAAAAGGGATGTGATTGCAAAAGGTGCTGGATAGGGACACGGCCTGTCCCGAATGCTGCTGGTGCCGAAGGTATCGGGGCTGGGAGATGCCGGCTTGTGTTTGGTAAACTATCCGCAATGATAGCACTTAACGATGGTAATCGATCATTGCTGGTGCTAATACTATGTCGAGGACTGATATCACCAAGCGTAGATGGTGGTGTTAATGGCGGAGCATCACTGTTGTTGCTGTTATGATGATAAGCAAACATGGAATGTTGTTGTGGTGGATGTTGCTGAGTATAATGATAATCTGCAAGTCCTGGTGGCGGGGTAGACACCGGATGTTCAAAATGGGATGATGCTGGTGTTGGTAGTGGTGTATGTCGTTGTGGTGCCATTGATGGTGTGCAAGGAGGAGGAGATGGCATGGATGAATGCTGATGATGATGATGCTGTTGTACAAAAACAGGCTCACGTGCATGCATCATCTCCTTGGTTAAAGAAGGAGCCGCAGTCGTAGCAGGCGTTGATGCATACCAACGCCCCATGTGGATACCATGCTGCTGTTGTTGTGGAGATGGTTGTCGGGAAGACTGCAATGACGGCGATGGTCGCCGAGAGGTAGCACCATCATCTGATGAAGGCGATGTTGTATGATCGAGTTTACGTTTTCTACCACCACTATTAAAATGAACTCGGTTAAGAATGCATGATCCTACATTGATAGCACATGTTTTCAGCTTACGAAGTAAGGCGATGTTCCTTGCGAATGCGCATCTTGACGCCCTGGTCACAAAAAGTGCGTGATAAGAATGTTGCTTCATGCGGACCTGGGAAGCGCTTTGGCAAATACACGGTGAATGCATCTGACAGCAGCGTCTTGCGATTTTGCACTGTGCCTCTAAACAACGACACAATATAAGGTGAGCAAGGTATTAAACATGAGGCGAGATAATAATAACATACTCTGTGATTTCGAATAAGCTAAAATGCAATCGATATCTGCCTTCTTTCTTTACAGCGAGATCTCCAAATACAAAGAACCCGCCATCCGAATTGTCAATATCTCGGAGTCGATATAAGGATGATACGGTGGAGCCGGAAAGATATTCTTGGGAGGGAAGCAATAGCTGAGATGGGTCATCATCTCGCACAATGTTGGCTACCAAATAGTAAAATGGGCTTTGGAGACTTTTCCTAAAATCATATAACACGTTAATGATTTATGCACACGATAGGAGAAACAAGGTAGACTTACTTGATGTCATCCTCTGAGCAGTTAAGCCATTGCATCTGTAGAATTGGGGGAGGATCGATCGGCCGTCGGTCTTTTGGTTGGGGGGAATGACACGGGTAAAACTTGAGTAAAAGCGGGCATCATGTATATATCGTTTTGCTTAATTACCTCGTTCGTTTGGAACGCTCATCTTGGCCCTTTCAGGTTGTTGACGAATGATGACATCGTATTCTCTATAACATTAGCATTACAATTAGTGAAATGTATCATTATGGGATATATTAAGTTGTATGTACCTCCTGTCAGGGAGATCTGCCAATGAACTGGAGATAAAACGATAGGTACAGCTGCTAGCGGCACTCATGATTGTGTATCTGCCGTATGTATATGGTTGTTCTTGTCAAGTATAACACGGTGTTGATGTTGGATCTTTGGGGAATGCAAAGCTACGAGCAAGAGAAAGCGTTGAGCTTTTAAAAGAAGGCAAAGAGAGGAAAGAAAAAAAGATGAGAGAAAGAGAGAGAGGAGGACGTGCACCAAACAATTACAAAAAACAATACATGATTCGGGAAAGCACTTCCCCGTCGATTCAACACCGGTTCTGGGTAAAAAAAGGATGATGGCAATGATGCAGATGTCGGAAGACCTAAAAATTGACCTTAATTTGAATAAATTTACCCTAAAGGGTATGCCAAGACCTTCCCGGGAGATTTCAATCATCCACAAAAGGCTTGGTTCCATTACCCTGTGTATCTCCCTGCTCCCCGCGTCCGCCACTGATTGCTTCAGAAGCAGCGAATTATATTCATGACATCTCAATATACAAAGGATCGATACATAATAAAGTTGAAACGTGATGATTGTTGTTGGGTAGTTACGAATGGCATGGGTTTGTAGTAGAATCAGCGACTTGAAACGCTGATGGACATCAAGTTGAGTTTTCTTTGTGTTGGTGTTGAAGCGATTCATAGTAATGAAGCTTGTGATACACAAACACCCTTTGTGTTCATGAGCGACAAGCAGATCAAATGCCAGGTTTGGTGAATATATTTTTAAACTGGGTCTATTTTCTTCAAGGGGGTAACCATGGCACATGTCTCTTATACGTTTGCACACGCTCTCACACGCCATCATTATGATCATTGTATATAACGCATACTGCGATAGGTTTTTTTAATTCTTGCAGCGACTCCAACAGCAGTCTCCTTTTCTTGGCTGACACCGCGGCAATACCCGAAGTGAAATTTCTGTTGCAGATTCATACCCACTGAGAGCAAGTGAGAAAATTCCAGGGCGAAACATAGCTGGATCTACATGGCCATGATGGCAAAGCCTGATAACGTGGCCGTTGTTGTTGTTGTTTACTCCTGATGACCATTTTTCTTCATCCGATTTTTTATCGTTAGCGTCATCCATGTGGCTTCCTTGGTCGTTTTACATGTGGAGTGTGTTTTGAGCTTATGTGTGGTTTATCATCGGCCAAAACATAAGCCTTTACCCTGCTGCCGGGGCTCGTTGACCCACGTGTACCATTATCATCCTTTGCAAAATGTTGGTTTGTGCGGAGTCGGTGAGCACACACATGTCCGTTACCACGTTCAGCTCTTGCCCTGACACTTGCCGTAAAAGGAGATGATCGCTACTTATGATACAACCTAGTGCATCACATTCGATCAAACACATGTATGGGTTAGCTATATGAAAAAGATCCATTGTATATGACACCAAAGCAAATAATAGCATCTCTATTATTCGTATAGCCTCTTCGATATCACGTACTTACGCATCCATGTCTTTGAATTGAGAGTGCAGGTTGTTTGGCAAACGAGATTGATAGTTGGCATTTGTACCAACACAGGTGGATGAGCCAGTAGTAACCAAGGCACCATCCTTTTTCCCTCTATGCTATATGCTGGTGATGCGGGGAAGTTTTGCTGGGATACAGTTGCTGCAGCACTTGACCAATCAAATTCATTTCTATCCTATGCGTTACAATGAGCAGCAGCTCATGGCTTGGTTTGATACGCGGTCTCTTCAAAGCACTATTTGGATTGCGTATACGACTTTCATTCACGGTTGCTTACTTGAACGTCAATTTGCAATACCCAAACACCAAAGTAAATAAACAATCATTAATATATTTCATGCTCTAGTCGTGCTACTGAATATGAAAATGCAATCATAAGCGTTCCTTGCATAAAGGACCAATGATTCAAATGACGACGTGATCTTGTTTATCGAGCAGTAATATATGGTCACATATGTAATCAGTATCTACTCGGCCAGTTGTCTCCCTCAAACACCGCTTGAAATGCAGGCTTGATCACTGCGCTGGTGATGAAGTGGCGTGCATGGAGAGATTAATGCGATATCTTCTGATTTCGAAAAGCGACTACACTATGCTTTCCTTCACTCAAGATTGGTCACCCATTTCAGCTTCGTCTATATTTCATTGCTAGTGTATACGCGTTAATTGTCATTGTCGGCGTCGTCTTTGACATATCGTCTCTTCGTTTGGTAGTCGACGTTATGATTGAAGTGTATTGTAATCCCACATTACTACAGCTTTTGGGAGCAGACTTACAGTAAGCCTTTCATTGACGTATGCCATTGGCCACTTTAGCGCTCGTTTAAGAGGGAAAAAAAGCAGGCATAGATCGTGCTGACACCAGTGTAACGGCTTCTTGCAGCTTCGACAAATACAGTTGATATTCGATGATCGGTCATGACACCACAGCAAGTATACAAGTCACTATCGACCATATGTAACTGCATGCTTATGATCATGGGGTCCATAACAACATAACGGAACGTAAAAGTTGCCATATGCAAATGAGCGGCATTTGGATGCTTATGAAGTTTGGATGCTTTGAAAGATGTAAGGTCGATCAAAAGGAATGATTGAATAGTAGTACATACTTACATCATCACGGGAACATTTTGTTGTTTGGATGCGCGATGACCATGCGGCACTGCAGCTTGCTGAGATACGACACAATAGTCATGCACATTTCACGTGTGCCTTACTTGCCGACAGCAGCACAATGGAACGACTGATTTTATTTCCCGCCGTGTCTGTGCCCTGACCATAATGGATCATGCACCCGCGTTTTCGCCGTCATTACGTACTAGTCATCTATTCATTGCTTTCGACCAAATCTTGGATTGTCGCGAGTAAAAAGCTTATACAACATTATACACGAATATGGATAAATGGCAACCTGGAAATGGCATATGCATTACATACACTGATGTCCGACATACCATGTTGACATGTCGTTCTATCGACCCAAATGACAAACTACCACATGCCCCCTGCTGGGCCTCATCTGCATTGCATTGCTTGAACCCTTCTTCATCGCATATTCACATTATCACATATTACGCAGGTTCCACCTTGGTAACCAATATAGCATCATCACTATTCTTCTCGCTTATGTTTATCCTTCTTTGCTATGGTCATGGCTACCCAGTTATTGTGATTGTAAAGATAAGCATGGTAATGTTTTATATACGTGTACGTCCTGATTGTATTATAAACTAAAGTTTAACTATATTACAATGGCTGCTGCTGCGGGAGATAGAATAAAGATTAATAGCGGTGGGTGTCAGCCGGGAAACGAGATCTTTCTCACACTCCTACTCGCATCACGAAAACAATACCAGATATATGCATGGCTGATCAGTAAATTCATTATGACACAACTTGGATGCATTCATCCTATCCACTCGCTGGCTACCTACTTGAAAGAATAGTGCCATAATGAAAAGAAAGACCAGCTGTCATTATCATGATATAAAAGGCACAGCCAATTTAACTATGCAAACAGACGCCCTGTATTAGAAATGCATGCTGACATCAAGCAGTTGCCCGTTTACTACCATTTGCTCCGGAGTAGTGTTCCAGACAAAAGGCTGCTTGCCAAGCTCACGTGGGCACAGCATTGGCAGTGTCACACAAAATGGTCATCCCACCCTGCTCTAACGCCCATTTACCTTTCATTCTTCTTTTGGAGAATTTACTGCGAGCGACGATAATGCAACAATATCATAGACGCCATATCAAAGAAATCTCTTTTCTACCCCTATTGTGCAGTTATGTCTTTATTTCAAGGGATTATGTTGGATCATTAAAAGGGTCAAGGGGTTAGTACTACTGCGAGGAGACGACATAATGAGCGCTATTGTGTACCCCGTTACCTAACATTACAGGAGGGTCATGTTTACCAAAATGTGCTCATTTTGTATGCAGCGATGTTGATTATTGCATAAGCAAGGAATGGATTGTGTAGTTTGGGGGTGAGCGATAAACGTTAATGGGGATACCCAAAAGGAATATGCGAAAGAGATGTGGAGAAGCATACCTTTTTTATCAAGAGACCGAACATCGTTTATTCATTCTTTTACTACGGTGGTTACAGTTGCTGTAGTCGTTTTTCTTTCCTCCTGAACAAACCATGAATGAGGGGGGGCAATAACGGGTTGATTGTAGCTAAAAATTAGAATGAGTCCCAATGTTTTCTGCTGTGGTCCGCGCACATACGATTTTTGACTATTCTTGGGCAGTAGTTTTTGTACCCTGAAAGCTGTTTCGCGCGACACGGCATTCTTTCCCATCTCATCTGCCCCTGAATTGACCATTGGGTCTTTGTATTATATTAACCTTTGATCAGTTACCATGAATATGTATATACACACAATGAAAATGCTACATGATCGCTGGGTATGTGGGACAGATCGGCAGAGCAGTGCAACAGCATGGGTAGTGCAAAAAGGCAATGCACTCCCCACACCCCCAATTTCCGCACACAACGCAACAAGATATCCCCGCACATAATCCACTATCCTCCCCCCAATGTCACAAATGCGATGGGTACTGGGATGTCAAATGAGCGTCAAATAATAAAACAGGCACTGATGCATTAGAAAGGCGTGGGTAAAAGGAGATACTTGATGTTGTTGCATTGTATGTATGCGCCGTAGTATAAGCCTGTCTGCTGCAGCAATCGGGCATCAGTCACCAAAAAGGGGGAAGCATCTATGAGTGTAAAGTGGAAATCGACGATTTTCCGATCGCGAGACATAGTCCAGCCAACTTTTTCATGTACATGTGCTGACCCTATAAAGTAATCAGCGGGCAGGTGCGACTAAAAAAGTCACTGCACAGACGCTGCTCAAAGTCGACAAACCTATAAAAGCGATTCACGTCCACCAGTATGTCCATGCTCTCTCTCACACACGACTTTTTTTTTTCTTTTTCGCTATTCACTGACATCCTTTATTCATTTGCCATATTACACCTTCTTGCTTTTACTTTTACCAGTAAACTCGACTTCTTTTTATCTCAAACATGCCATCCGAGAAATGCAAAATGATGCGCCAAGTTTTCTTTGGCTCCTTCAGCGCTGTAGCGCCTTATCGTATGTATACCCTGTCCCACATAAACAAAAACTCTAGTTACAAGGAACGCACATGTTGTGTCCCAACGTGATCTAACCAGCTGTATCTCTCTTTTTTCTCATAGCCACAGACGACCGGATGTGTCGAATGGTCCATCATCATCAAAACAATCAATTACCATGCACCCGTTGTGATCATGATGCGGCTTTGGCGGATCGACGATCAGCTCACAATGCTCTGGAACGTCAACGACGCGAACATCTTAACACGAAATTTCAAGAACTTGCTCATGCTTTACCATCCTTACAAAATATCCGCCGCCCAAGCAAAACAATGATTGTATCCAAATCACTCGATTTTGGTAAGGTGTCAACGTCTTGGTCATTTTTGGCTATCAGTCGTTTAACGTGATTATACTTTTTTGTGATATAGTTGCTGCAAGCATTCATCGCGAAACAAGCTATATGGCCGAGATCCTTCAGCTACGACGACAAAACGAACGACTACGTAAGCAAGCATCCACGCTTTCACAATTTCTGATCCTCGACGATCCACTTGCACCACCATCTTACACAACCATGCCTGATGTTTGCTATCCTTTGACATCTCCAGCAGTATCAACAGCAATGACTGAAAAAAACAGCAGTGCAAAATACATGTGCTAAATCAAAACGCAGGGCATGCCCTGTTCGTATATCTTGCGCTCTTTTTCTCTTTTACATGCCCCAACCCCGCACATAATTCATGTTAAGCCCACACCTCCCGTCTTCTTTTTTGTATAGTCCGCCTCCCACATGCATCACACTTTTCGCTTTTCTTTGTAACTTTTTCTTCTATAACGCTTCTTCCATATATTGATTATTGGAATTTACAATGCATTTGTTATTAATACATGCCACGTATGTGAGCTCGTACAAAATACACACAGACATCATCGTGCAACCTTAGCCAATGTCCCGAAATTGCACGTTCTTTAATATGCCGATCATTGACTTTATTGTTACCACAAGGTTGCACATCATGCTGGATAAGTCGCGCGCGCGGGTGCTTGTCCTTTTAAAAAACGATCCAACGTATTCATTATGCATGCTGTTGCTCAAGAATGACCCCATGACAGACAGCAAGCCAAAAACTATCAGGTCAGGCTGCTGATCTTTGCCATGTCCGGTATCTTGTGTCCGAAACGAAGATAGTGATGATGACACGTTCCTCCGCCGAAGAATGGTCTCTTGTTGGTTCTATATCCGTGCATTATATCCACGTAATCAGAATGCTGTTCTTCTCGATTGATTAACTTTTTACCCCCATTCGTCCCAGTAACCCTTTTTCTCCTCCACCCTCATTCAACATATCACGTGGCCTATTGTGTGGTTGTAGTCATAGGATGTTTATGATGTTTTGTGGATCTCCACACCATACTGTCGCATACAGTGTTTCATGTTGTACAGCAGCTATGTGGGTGGGTGGGGTTGGATCAATGACAGCTGGATATATAGGTGCATGCATATTGGTTTACTGGAATGTCTAGTATGAAACATGTTTCTACAGGTATGTTGTTTGGTGCTTCGATGATGTGCACAATGTTGCTGATTTGGTCAAAGAGATAAAGCCCCATGTCGTCATCGTATTCCTCGTATTCTTCATCTTCCTTGACCTCTTCTTGAGTTTCCACATCAGCGCCAATGACACTCAACATGCAATAGTAGTAATGGCACCCCAATAAGAATAGCACCAAGCTTGCTCAATAACCTATAATAACGGTCAATTATTCCAATCCATAGAAGCACATTAAAGACCTTTTCTTTACCTCTTCAAAGTATTTGCCATCGGGAGTCTGGAATAAGAAAACGATAATACGATCATTCTCACGAATCCAAAAGATCCTTTGACGTCTTCAATAGTGGGAACGGCTTTGTCACCAGGAGCGAACAAAAGGTCAACAGCGAGATACTCGATTACAGAAGCGAAAAGAGAAAAGTAACTCCAAAGCGATCTGGTTTTCAATTGCAAAGCGCCTGTATAGGAAAAAACATAGCTGCAAGGGGGGCGATTCCACGATGGATCCTGCTGCACCTTTCAAGATAATCTCGCAGATGATGCCCTTGCCATAGATATTTCCAATCTCCACCAGAATCCTTCTTGAGCTCCATTATGTCTCCAATGTTGCTTGATGATTGGTAATATAGTGTAGCCGAGCGAGAGCCTGCCAGTCTATTCCTTTAATAAGTTCACTTGAACACAGCATATCCTGGAATGAACACTTTACCTTGATTATATCTCAATAGCATGTTTGCTTCAAACCGTATAGCCATGCCATCCATATTGTGCTGCTGCTGTTTCATTGAAGGCACGTTAACGAACAGGTCTTGCCTTTTTAGATACAATGCTATACGTACCAATGAATCAATATCCAGCAACCTTTGCTTTGAAATCAGTCTCTTGTCACAGCCACAGCTACCATCATCCGACGATAAAACTACAGTCAACTCAATGTGAGATAACAAGGATAGCCTTCGCTTTCGTATCAACATACCAAAAGCGACAATGTAAAAGACGTGTTCCTTGTGTGAGCCATGGAACGAATACACAGAATACACCTATGGATCTTGTACAAACGAAAGGATAGCACCCTACACGCGAACTTTAGTACCACAATGTCCAACTTATATAATAAAATAATGCAGCGATTGAACGTACATGTCGTGTTGGAATGGAAGCTTGAGCCATGAGTTGATCGCACGCGTCCTCGTTATAACTGGAAGGTATCGCCATTGACCTCCTGTTCATTCATTGACGCTGTGTAATGAAGGTATTGGCTATAGTTAATGCTCTGTATTTTTCCCTTGGAGTTGGTCTTACCTTGTAAAGCGGTAGTGGAGAAGAAGTGGTTCTTTGTCTTTCCTCTCGTTGTTCTCAATTTGTGCACTCCATCCCACCCCGCCTGTTACTCAGTTACAGCTATAAATGTATACCTCCACAACATCCTATGCATTCAAACCAATATGGTCTATATCCACTACTCGAGACTTCAATTGAGCATAGTCCCCGTAATCAAGCTATCCATCCTTTTACTCTGGGCGGTATTGACGTCTATTGGGTCCGTGCACATCAATGCAGCTCAACTCATTTTGTACAACCACCACCGTCTGACACTCCTACCAACATACAAGATCATTCTCATTATATAATGGGCTCCTACTTTGTTGTAGAATGCTTGCGCGTAAATAGCCCAACGCTTTGCAAAGCAATCAACATCGTCCTAGTTATGCAGCAACGTGTCAAGGACGTGTGTGTAACCACAACGTGCCATTTCACCTCGCTTATTATAGTGCTGTCAAGAACATCCAACGTTAGGAGAAAGCAACTCCATCACGCTTACAGCATAAGTAAAACATAAAGGCAACTAGTTCTCAAAATTTCCATAGTGAAACGTGGTGTCTTTATTAGAACAGGGTTGATCACCATGGTTGAAAGTACATTGTGTGAAAGTTTCAAGTTCGAGGAAGCCAATCTCGGGGGTCTAGGGCGGTCCACAACACGCGACCGTTCTACACCTGTATCCTACCATTCAAAATATTCACAATGAATTGTGCGGTTTTTAAATGAATAGAGTTGATCAGCATGTCCTAGCGAATCTTCATACCAAGTTTCAGGTTCGAGATGGGCAATCCCAAGGTGATTCATACTAAATGACAATTCAATGAATTTGGTCGGGTGCGGAATTTCAGTCGATCATAGTAAACCCCACATTATACCCTCCCATTCAATATTTTCAAATGAAGCGTTAGTAGTTTATTAAGACAAAGTTGATCAGCATGTCCAAGAGCATCTTGTGTGAAAGTTTGAGGTTCGAGATGGGCAATCTTGAGGTCATGGCCCGTTCACCATACATCTAATCCCGTCCGTTCAGCGTCCGGCGCTCCCATTTTAATTCTCACAATGAAGCCTGCGACTTTAATATGAATGGAGTTAATTAGCATGTCGACGCCCAGCGCCCTGAACAAGTTTCACAATGGAGATGGACAATTGCGGGGGTGTGCACTATGCACCCTACTTGCGTTCCTTCCGTACTATATTTGGGCCCTCCGATTCATTGAATCATCATAATGAAGCATACGGTTTTTAAATGAATGGAGTTGATCAGCATGACTCAGAGAACCTTCTTACCAAGTTTCAAGTTCAAGGTGGGGAATCCCAAGGTAATGCATACTAAATGACATTTCAATGAATCCGGGCGGGTGCGGAATTTCACTCGATCATAGTAAACCCCACATTATACCCTCCCATTCAAAACGTTTAAATGAAGTGTGGGTTCTTTATTAATACAAAGTTGCTCAGCATTCCCGAACGCATATTCTGACCAAGTTTGAGGTCAAGGTGAGCAATCTCAACATCATGGACTAATATATAGTGTGCGTGGATTTGTCTGACAGCGTACCCAACTTCATTTCCAGCTCTTCCACTTTCAGTTTTTCGTCTCTTTCTCCCATTCCCAATTGTTGCCCCATTCAACTGCAACTAAAGGCTACAACGATTGTCCTGCTTCAACCCATCATGTCAATCCTACAACTATCTTGATCCGTTTGCCTTTGACTGAATGGCAAGCTCATGGCGTATTGCACCCCACGACAACACCCGCGTTTCTTGACACTGCACGTTCTCTTGTACACTCCTCTACCACGATCAAATGTAACAGCATTCATTCCAGCAGTTACCATTCGTTTCATTGTCTCAAACAGTCTTCGTTACTTGGCAGCGACCAGCCTTACAGCCTTTTTTATGTGACCAGCATATAGCCATTGTACGAGAGCAGCTTTATTTACGTGGCGTCTTCCTTTGATACATACGGATTCCAATGGATGATGCCATATCAGCTATCGAGTATACCGCCATACAAGCATCGTCGTCTGGTTGAGCTGCAATGAAAATGGTCAAGAAAGAGATGGATCAACCGCAGGATGGGGAAGGATGCATATACGCAGCAATCACATGGCTCGTTTTAACCAACATATTGGATTTGCAATGGTGATGATGGGATAGAGGCTATCAAGAGCAGCGATGAGAAACCTTGGAATGTTGCTTTGGTTACCTGCCGCATCGCCAGCACGAAGGATGGATCATACCACGTGGATACGGTTGAGGACGATGATGGATTGGAATGGTCATCAACGAAGGTGTTTTACTGCCATGGGTGGTATTGGGATACCCGAGTCAATGCACGCAGCAACTATTTTGCAATCATGAATGAGGATCTTTATGGCGACAGCAACCAAGAATACAATGACACAATTATCCCTTTACGTAATTCACCCGTACGTACCTTAGTCAAGTTACAACGCTGTGCCTTTACAATATATACTTGATAAACATCCATACTTTCATGTGCTATTCTTCGGCTATTTCATTGAATGAAAATTGGATTCAACATAACACTTAGAAGGGTATCGTGCTATCTGCTCATGTGTGCAAGGTGTTGATCACTTGGTTGGTTTCTGGATTGAAAGGGGAAATAGAAATTTGAAAGCAGGAAAGTGAGGTTGGATAATTTAGTACATCATCTCATCGAGATGCCTTTATGTTCAAGGAAGAGTGAACTGTGATAATACAATGAGGCAGGCGTGCATGAACACACCATGCCTGCTATGACAAGGATCCATTATGCATGCCTCAGCCAATAGGATTGACGCTTCAAGATCAGCTCTCGTTTTGTCACACAACCAATTCCTTCTGCATTGTTGGCTTGTGATGATTGACAATGGACAAAGACCACTTGTCATATAACATCACGCTTATAGCATATGTAAAAACATAAAGGTGGCTGTATCTCCAAGCTTTTCAATGAAACGTGGGATCTTCAATCGAACAAAGTTGCGCGGCGGGGTCAAGCGCACCTTGTGTAGAAGTTTCGCAATCGTCGTGGCCATTCTCAGATTCACCGAATGTCACCACCAGCCAAAGTAGATCTGGCCGACCTCTTGAATTTCTTTTCGACGAGGCTGGTGGTGACATTGGATGAATCTGAGATTGGCCACCACAATTGTGAAACTTGCACACATAATACTTTCGACCACAACGAGCAACATTGTTCTATGCAAGGCCACACTTTTCATTGTAAAGTTTAGAGATTCAGGCACCTTTATGATTTTATATATGCTATATGCGTGATGATATATGGAAAGTGGTCTTTGTTCATTGTCAATTGTCTCTTTCTCATATTAGAGCCAAAGATGTAGAAGGAGTTGATGGTGCCACAGGGCCCAGGACATGAGTAGAATGGCCATTCCTATTGGCGGAGGGTGCATAATGGTGTTGTGATGTAGCTAGAGATCGTTAGTAGCTCTCACACGGTCATGCGTTTGTAAGCTTAGAGATGCATGCGTATTATAAACCATTGAACGACGACAAATAAACATAAGGCTCTCTTCCCGACTTCTTACCTTAGGGTACGGATGGACACGGTATTGTCAACGCGCTTTTTACCCTAGTGGTGTTGAAGGAAGGACAGGTTGGCGACCGCGTTTTATGTATTTTTCTCCAACGTGAGAGTCTCCCTTGTGTATCTTATCCCCATGCACATTGTATCGCGCGTACGTTGTGAGTGGTGTTCAGTCCGCGTATCTGCTGAGCATCACTGCAGTTCGAGATCCCTTACAACAATGGATACCCCCTCGCTGCACGGGTATAGTAAGGTCCGCCTATGATAGCCCTTATGGGGCCTTTTTCAAGCTAACCATGGCATGGTCGATAAACAAAAAGGACCAATGGATCCAAAAGTATCTAATGCGGAAGGTGTGAAGCTTGAAATCTAAATTGCTTTTCATCCATCATCATCCATGCCACACAGCACTATGGTAACAATGACCTCAGTCAATTATTGCAGCAGCTTGCTCATCTCATTATATTGACACTCTTTAAGATCATCATCCTTTCTAGAACTCATATCTACTATCACGCTAATAGCTACATAATACAGCTGTGGGGAGGATCACCACCCTTTGATCAAGGTCAAATCAACCATCAGTGTTGTTTCCATGCTTGGAATCTCGCCTGAGCAAAGGTGGCCATAATTGGATAAACAAAGTATTCGTCCCAAAGTGTTCTTGATCCTGCCACTGTTTCCTTGTTGCCGTAGAAAGATACATCTACAACGTGCCATTCGATCCACTAACACGCCGTGCCTCCTTGTGAAATAACCTTGCCACTTTTATCTTGTTTTGATACCACCATCATCCATCATTTCCCAACATCCTTGGTGAATCGTGTTATGTCGTCCATGTTGCGTGCTCGATGATTGCTCTTGCCGATCCACTCCTACCGGTAGTGTCATCCATGTAAACGCACTTTTTGTGATCATTGACATGGAATCATCCAACGTAATAAGCTCAAAGTGAGATACGCCATCCCCCTTTGCCTTGGATCTTGTGAAAATAAATCAAAGATACCTTGTTAGCATTCTGACCGGTTAATATATAAGCAGGAAAAAGTGTTTGGACCTACCTGGTTGTGTTGCTCCAGTCATGGGTGGATCGCAGTTCCTCTCTCGGTCAATGAGGAGGCAGTATGGGTTATCAATCCTTGCTTGACACGCTCCATGGTCGCTTCTTTCACCATTGGCGTTGTTGTTGTCGCGATGGAAACGGCATCAGTGGGTGGTCTGGAGGAGTGGGCGTTGAGCGGGCGCTATGTGAAAGCAGAAACGCCGCCATGGAAACCAATTTCCCAATATACAGCCGAGGATATACACAAGAAAGAGAGAATTTAACGCATCTGTATGCTTGTATGACAATAGTAGCTCCATGAATGCTCAGTATATTTTCTGTTACAATGATGCTTCAAGTCATACCTTGCACAAAGGGAATCCATTCAGTGTCTCCGATATCAGTTAAAAACTCCACCACTGCCGCTGGTGATCCGTGCGCGTTTCAAGCATTCGTACCTTCCCCATATAGCAATGAGCCAAGGTACAAGAAGTGTGTCTTTGTCCATGTCTTTTACCATATCTCTTTAGCCGCCAACATGATAGAAAGAAGGCAATGGCTGCTGTAGCCCATATATGGAAGTTTGTACACAGCCCCATTTTCAGCCGCAGCAACCGCCCGCAGCAACGGCTATAAAAGAAGCGCCTTTTTCCTTTCCTTTTCCTTTTCTTTTCTTTATCCTTTCTTTCCAACGAGGTTTTGGCGCGTCAAGGCCTGGCACCTGATTCGGGGGACTTAGTTGTAGGGGGCTGCTTCTATTTCTCTTGGTCTTTAAAAAAGGTACAAGCGGTGTCCCCAGCACTGCACCTTGTCGACCTGGAATTGGTGCCCACAGGTAGAGGTGGGGATGGTTGAGCAGCGACCTTCTCGTGGTCATCCCTGTAAGTACTTGGCCTTTTGGGCTCAAGGAAACCAACAGCTGCTTCTCTATAGTATTATATTAGTATCATCATAAATAAACTTGTCTTTTTAAATACACATACATACTCTTGTCTCTACACATGTTCTAAAACGCGTTGCCAAAGTCGCAGTTGACTGATCGTTGCTATGATCTCAGTTGCAAAAGTAAGAGCTGACCGATCGTTGCTGTGATCTTGGTTGCCAAGGCAGCACTTGACTGATCGTTGCTGTGATTTGTAGAAAAGCTTACACGAACCTCACGTCGATTGTAAGCATGAGCAAGTGGGCTGTTATAGTATGGGTCTTCTTCGCTGCTACTGTGCTCTGTGCTTGTGTGTCGCTGATCCTCCCTCCACACACATACAGCTGATTCCCCCAAAGCCTATATATTTGAAGTTCAATACACACCGCCTTGACAATAAAGACATTACATATGTTACAATGGCTACTGCGCCGCCTTAATACAATGCAACTTGCCAAGTCAAGCTGATCTCACTATAATTGGGGTCAATAGAGCTATCATATTAACGAATGCTAAGCATTCGTAAAAGAAGATACACAAAAAAACTTGCTTTTAAAATCAATATATTTGTATGAAGTATGCTATTTACAAATGAAATGATATAGCTATGGAATGGTGGGGAATAGGGAAAAAGAAAAAAGTGGTTGTCTATCAAGAGGATGATTCATCAGAGGAGTGTAGAGATATCCTTTCCCATTCATGTTGCTTGTGTTGATCCATTTTGGCCAATAACTTTTCTGCTTGTCGAATGAGAGCCTTGCGTTCCTTTCGTATTTCTTCACTACCGTCAGATTGGATGGCATCCAACTTGAGCATCAATCGCATGACTTCATCTTCAAGACCCAGGAATTGCCGATTATCAGGACTTGTGGCGATGATCTCATCCTTCATTGAATCCTGGAACTGTAGCCGTGTGCCTGGAATGGTAATAGCTTCTTTTTCCGACAAGAGTGCCAATTCTTCACCAAGATTACGCAACTGGGCATGCTTCTCTTCGAGTATAGCGTCATCATTGGAGGAAACAGTCTCCCAAGTGCTGCTGTCACTTTCCATGCCTTGGTCATCCTCTTGATGGATATCGGATGATTGTTCTTGTTCCTCCTGGGGAGTGGGATCTTCTTCCATTGAGTCGTCTTGTTGGCTTGACTCTTCAGTAGCATCCTTGGATTGGGAATCATTGACAAAATGAATGGGCACAGAAAATGATGAAGAGTGAGCAGGAGAGGATTGTTGTTGTTGTCGTTGTTCCGAGTGATGATGAGTAAAGTTGATAGGGACATTGGTTGATTCATGGTTGTCGGAGGTAGAAGTCTGCTGCGGTTGCTCATTGTCTCCATGGATCATGGTCTCATCCTTGTCATCTTGCATTTCCTCGTCACTTTCGTCTTCGTCACTTGAATTCCACAAGTCACGCAGCATGGAAGACATCCATTGATTGTAAAGTTGTTGTTGCTGGTGCTCCTTGAGAAGCTGCTGCTGGTATTCCTGTTCTTCAATAAGCTGACGTTGACGTTCCTTTTCACGCAAGAGATTGAGTTGCTGTTGTTGCCACTGACGTTCGAGTTCACGCTGACGCTGGATCTCACGTTGACGTTGGATCTCCCGTTGACGTTGAAGTTCTTGCTGACGTTGGATCTCACGTTGACGTTGGATTTCACGTTGACGTTGGATTTCACGTTGACGTTGAAGTTCCCGTTGACGTTGGCGTTGAAGTTCACGCTGACGTTCAAGCTCCAAGTGTCGTTGTAGTTCTTGTTGACGCTCCATTTCCAATTGACGTTCAATCATACGACGTTGGTGTTCACGTTGGATGACCCGACGGTGCTCTTGTTCATAATAGAGCTGTTCATCATAGGATGGCTTGAAAAAGATATCCAATGGCATGATAGAAGAGGAGGGTTGTTGTCTTGGGAGGTAAAAGATGGGTGATTCTTCAATGTAGAATTCCATAGTGTTGATCAAGTAGAGAGAGAGAGAGAGAATAAAAGATTTGATGTGAAGATGATGAGCCGAGTTGATGCAAAGTGGAGTGGTTTATATAGGTGATGTGGAAGAGGCCATTTGTCATTGTGTCTTGTAGCTGCCAGAAGGTTCTTGTATCCACCAGCAGTAGTAATAATTTGCTCGAATGTTCTGGTTGGCTGGAGGAGTTTCTTGTAGCAACAAATCAGGAATGCTGTCGACGTCGCCATGCGGGCCGATGATTGCCCTTCTCGAATGCAAGCTTGGTAAACGTAAGCACACTGTCTTGAGCAATTCCCAACTGGCTGACAACAGCTTCATCATCCAATAACCTCTTTCCCTTGAATGACAAGCAAAATGTTCTCCAAATATACTTCCTGTACATAGAATGACATCATCAGTCACCAGCCAAATACCCCCACTGTATATATCTTTACCAGCTCACTCTTTGTTGTGGATGAATGCGACCAAACTGTATTTGGATCAACCTCTTGATATCACGGATTGACGACGCTTGCTTCACGACAATATCTATATAAAAGTCAACATCCAACAGCATTTGCCTTCTGCAATGGACTTACACATGGGCTCCAGTTTATTGCGATCGACTTTGATACGATAAGCCCTGCCTTGTTCAATGGCAATCAACGTTTCCAGTTCTTCGATTGTTGGATTCTTGGGCACGTTTTTCAGCAGTTCATGGTCGAGAAGAGTGTCAATTCTTTGCTGCAAATCGATCTCTCGAGTCGAGTCGGTCATGAGTGAGTGCGGGACAAGAAAGCGGTGAACTGATGATGATGATGCTGATGATCCATAATGCGCTGTACACGTGTAGTAAACGAAAAAGAGGTGTTTCACATGCAAGGACCTTTTCGTGATTTAGCCGATGCGGATGGATACTTCGGATGCAAAGGGAGAAAGTGCATGAGTTATACCAGCTTGTACATCATCGGGACCACGCTGCATACCACAACTATGCCACACTTGGAATATAGTATCCCACGGTGCCCTTTGACTGTGGTTGTACAATTGATCTGCCAATGTGGATAACAACTATGCAAAAAGACGACTTGTGATGAACAATTATCATGCAAATAGTATCAGCAGTCTAGATTGAATGATCCATTAAAGCAACTATTTACACATGATGAGCGACGTATTATTATTGAAGGAGGTGGAGAAGGATGCAACAAACAACTCTTTTTATTCCATCAAAAGAACAATAGAAGAACCTTTTGATGTAACAGCAACCACACTGAACATCATGTTACCATTGCAGGAGGGAGAGTGAGAGAGTAATACACACACACACAAACACACCACTATATTTGCGGTATTAAACAACCATCAACCGCGGGAGGGGAGCAGCCAAGCTAAGTAGAGCTTCGATTCACATGTTATACACGGGAACACAAATTGACCAAAAGAAGTGTCTTTGCCTATAGGGCATTTTCGGAAGATGCTCACCCGACCTTTTCCGATGGAGGCCCGTGATACTTGAGCTCTTTGACGCCTTAATGCGGGGAGCCAACGAAAATAACACCTTTCCGTTCCGACTTGCACTTTCACGTTGACGGCTGCTTACCTCTTGGAAACAAACTCATTCAGCATATATATAAAGCCTCCCCTTTTCTTCTATCGGCTGTTCCTTTAATTCAATTTCATCCATCTTTAATTACATCATGGTTGCTTCTCCCAGACCTGGATCTCCACTTGGCCGCCCTGGCAGCTCTGCTTCTACCCGTAGCAAGGTTGAAGAAGAACTTCACGAATACGCTGGTATCGATTATGACAAGGTAATTAATTGATTATCATACGATGCATTGAACTTGTTCCTCATCACCCAAACATTTTCATATCATTAGGTCACCATCAAGCGCAATGCCTCTGTTGCTGTTCTTTACGAAGAAGCTCTTACCTATGAACAAGGCACTGTGATCTCTTCTGCTGGTGCTCTTTGTGCCTACTCTGGCAAGAAGACTGGTCGTTCTCCCAAGGACAAGCGTATTGTGCGTGAAGAGACCTCTGAAAAGGATGTCTGGTGGGGTCCTGTCAACACTCCTCTTGATGAAAAGGTCTTTTTGATCAACCGTGAGCGTGCCATTGACTACTTGAACACCCGTCCTCGTCTTTACGTCTTTGATGGTTATGCTGGTTGGGATCCCAAGTACCGCATCAAGGTCCGTGTTGTTGCTTCCCGTGCCTACCACATCTTGTTTATGCGCAACATGTTGATCCGCCCCACTGATGAGGAGCTTGAGAACTATGGCACTCCTGACTTCACCATCTTCAACGCTGGTGAATTCCCTGCCAACCGTTACACCACTGGCATGACTTCCACCACCTCCGTCTCTGTCAACTTTAAGCGCAACGAAATGGTCATCCTTGGTACCGAATATGCTGGTGAAATGAAGAAGGGTGTAAGTATACAAAATAAGGTTCTGGGTCATGGGAATAAGAATCTGATCATTTCATGTTGCACAGATCTTCACTGTCATGCACTACTTGATGCCTAAGGCTGGTGTTCTTTCTTTGCACTCTTCTGCCAACGAGGGTCCTGATGGTGATGTTTCCTTGTTCTTTGGTTTGTCTGGTACTGGCAAGACCACTCTTAGCGCTGATCCCAAGCGTCAATTGATTGGTGATGATGAGCACTGCTGGAGCGACTCTGGTGTGTTCAACATTGAAGGTGGTTGCTATGCCAAGTGCATTGACCTCTCTGGTGAAAAGGAACCTGATATCTTCAACGCCATCAAGTTCGGTTCCGTCCTTGAGAACGTTATCTTGGATGAGGAATCACGTGAAGTCGACTATGCTGACAGCTTCCTTACCGAGAACACTCGTGCCTCTTATCCCATCTACCACATTCCCAACGCCAAGATTCCTTGCATGGGTGGTCACCCCAAGAACATTATCTTGTTGACCTGTGATGCCTTTGGTGTCTTGCCACCTGTTTCCAAGTTGTCTGCTGCTCAAGCCATGTACCACTTTATCTCTGGTTACACCACCAAGGTCCCTGGTACTGAAGACGGTATCGTTGAGCCCCAGGCCACTTTCTCTGCTTGCTTTGGTGCTCCTTTCTTGGTGCTTCATCCTCAACGCTATGCTTCCATGCTTGCTGAAAAGATGTCTCAACACAAGGCTGATGCTTGGCTCATCAACACTGGTTGGATCGGTGGCAAGGCTGGTGTTGCCAAGCGTTGCCCTCTCAAGTACACTCGTGCTATCCTTGATGCTATCCACAATGGTGAACTTGCCAATGCTGAATATGCTGATTACGAAGTCTTCAACCTCAAGGTCCCCACCAAGGTCACCAACGTTCCTGATGAGATGCTTGATCCTCGTAAGGTTTGGATGGGTACTCCTGAAGAATACACTACCTCCCTTCACAAGGTTGCTTCCATGTTCGCTGAGAACTTCAAGACTTACCAAGATGAAGCTGCTCCCGAGACCATCGCTGCTGGTCCCAAGATCTAAAAACATCCATTTGATCCATACTCTACTAGCATGATCCCCCCACATATAAAAAAAACATTACCCTCTCTCTCTCTATCCTCCTTATCCGCCACCATGATCATCCTTCATCTTCTTCATCCCACATACATATATCATCACTCGAAAACGTTTATGTATATTTTCTCTCTTTCTCTTTCATACATCCATAAAAAAAGAAGAATACATTATTAGATTTGAGAAATAGTACATATACAACATCATGTGAGTCATAAAGGGAGGGGGTGAGAATCATATTGATGAAAATGCAAATGCGCCACTTTGGGGGGGGTGAATGTGATGCAAGAATGGGTCGAGAAGCTTGTTTTGATTATATCACACATAATATGCGTGATTTAAATGCAATGGGTTGCATTAATGAGATTTAAGGTTGTGCTGCTAACTTTCTCTCTTTCTATCGCTCTCTCTTAAAGATGCATCCACCCCCCAAGGAAAACTTAAATCGTCTTGCACTAACAAGCATGGTGCTGGTTATGCAACCCCCCTTGTTTCTTTTTGGGGATGATGGCAATCCAAGAGTAAGAATTGATAATGACCCTGGTGCCAATGCAACCTTATCGGCTTTCTTTGTGTAAAATAGAAAATAGGGGTCGTCATTTGGGGGTGTTAGGAAAGCATAAGGCTGATTGCTGCATAATTTTTATACACATCAAAGACGAATCATGAGGTCAAGTTTGTATTAGCTGATCGTATTAAATATCCACATGAGATCAAGAGATACTAGTAAGAGATATATGTATAACGAGGGGAAAGGTGTGTGTGTGTGTGTGTGTGTGTGTGTGTGTGTGTATAGATATGTATATATATAGCGTGCAGTGGATGAATGAATGATGCATCCTTGTGCGTCAGTTGTATGTGTGTGCTTGTGTGAGAGAGAGAGAAAGAAAGAAAAAAAGAAGCGGCGCTAAAAACACCTATCCTGGCACCGGATTTGCGTAATGATACATGATGAATTTTGGGGGGAGTGTGGTGATTGACTACAATTCAATTGGCAATGCACGAAGCTGTCGTTGATCTTCTGAACAAGGTATCCGATCCAAGGCAATTTCTTGTATGGCAAGTCGTGATGATGGTTGTAAAGACGTTGATGAGGGTGGAGGAAGAGTAGTGGTATAAAGCGATGATGGTGGTGCCCCATCACCACCAGCACCACCTGTAGCCGATGGCGACGCATAACGTTCATACACCGCCGCATCACATTGCTGCTGTGGTTGTTGTGGTTGCTCTTCTTGCTGCTGGTGTCGCAGATGATAACGATGCTGATATTGCTGTGTTGGTGTTGTTGTGATTGCTGGTGCATCTACGAGCATCATATCTTCATCCGATGATACAGGAGACGAGCTCAAAGAGGGTGGTGGAGATGGTGGAGATGATGTAGTGCTTGCTACTGCACCTGTAGCATTGCTCATATAAGATTGTCGCATGTTGTGGATGGTAGCAGAATGACCACCACTGGTATCAAGAGGATTAAGCTCTGGATAAAGGCCTTTGGGAACAACAATTTGGCTCAGCATTGAATCAGCACTAGGTTGTTTCAGTCTTCCTGCAAGTACATCTGCTTTGGTATAATAAGAAATAAGATGCAGCTTTTGGTTGGCAGCGGTGCAAATGGAAAAACTCTGCTTGATCAAGCCGTCAGCCTTGTATGAGCATGCTGAGGCTGCTTTGCTGACAGGTGCATGATGATGGTGTTGATGGTGGTGTGCTGATGATGTTGATGATGATGACGAACGACGTGGACGACGTTTGGTATCGAGTTCTCGGTAGGTTAAAAAACTTCCCAATACACGACTAGGTGACCATGTACGGCCATCAGTCCAACGTCGCATTCCAGCTTCTCGTTCATCCCATGCAAACACCGAACCGGATTGGATGTGAATACGTTCTTTGGTTGAGAGGCGTCGTTGCACACGATGAAGCTGTCCACGTCGACATGCTTCAAATACGATAAGTGCATCTTGAGGAGTCTTGATATAGCCGATGTATGTTTCCATTTTGTTATCGTTGTCGTCGTAAAGAATGGAAAGAAAGCGATATAACGTATGACAATGTGAGAAAGAGAGAGAGAGAGATCGAAGAGAAGGGTGAGGAAAAGTGATGAGCAACACAAGAAACAAGGACCGCTATTTATAAGGGAGCGATAACAAAAGCAACAAGCTTCACTTGAAATCGTATCGTCTGAAAGAAGGGGGGAGGGAAACATAGGGCCAAAAATAATACACCGCATTATGCATACATGCGCATTCTTGGCAAGCGTCTTCTTTTGCCGTTGTGGGGGGTGCAAGCACACATGCGAGAAAAAAGCTAAAACGAGCACCCGTTGTTCTGAATCGGGAAAATCTTGATTTACCTTTCAGTCAACCACTTTATCCGCTTGTTATCTGTCAGCTAGAGTCGAGACCGCTTCCGCCATGGCTTGTTGCTGTGCTTGGAAATTATAAATACGAAACACTGATCATACTACAACCACGTCTATCTGGATAAATGACGATCTGTTAAGGTTTATGGAGCCGTGGCAGGTAAATTATTAATGATTTGCTGCTTAAGCCAAGCCCGTATGAGGAAAAATGGGGGTATCCAAGTTTGTGGGTGACTATTGAGCACCCATATGGACACTCCCTCCTTCACATATACTGCAAGGCACATTATCAAATTCCCGGAAATGGCGGGAAACCTGTCTCTGGAAACACAAGTAGATGTCTTGTTCTCGCTCTAGTAGACACACAAGCACGCATAACATCTACGATGATATAAGTGAGAAGGTGGTCGTTAGCGAATGCCAAAGGAAAGAATGCTTCCAAGTAATAAACATGTGTTGTGTGTGTATACGCGTTCATTCTCGATCCACGGTGAAATGCTTTTCTTTGGGAAGGTGAGGAATCGTTATTATCCCCACACACATACGCACACACATAATACACATACACACATGTGCCCACATATGACACTGACGTGTGCATGTATGTGTCTTAAACGATAGGTCTCCTTTGTTCTCGCACGATTTAGCTCCCCAAATTTCTAACGTCACGGTGATCACAGCGAAATAAAGACACACAATACCCATTCTTGATCCCAAGGTTCATCCCACCCCTGAACGATCGCTCTCCTTTTACCCCATTGATGACGACTAGGCAAAGACCAAACTACTATTCACCGATTAAAGGCATAATAAATGGACGTTATTGAAACGTTAGATGCATGATCTCGGTCGCTGTGACAGAAAAAGCAAGATTTCTAAAACCTACATTCCAGCGACAACCTGGCCGTTGCAATGGATCTTCCCGATATCACACTCACCAGACTCACTACACACACACGCATGCACATACGCAATGACATGTACATGATCAGCTCTCTACCCATATTTCAATCAAGCTCAAGGTTGCATTATGGTGCTACATATGCTGTTATGACATCTTTGATCATGTAACCACAAAGGCAGTCGATCATTTGCTGCCCATGTGTTGGTGTATTGCTGTAGTAGTGAGGACACGCATGTGTACCACCCCCGATCCCTGCTCATTCCCCCCAAGTTCTGAAGGCACATGAACAAGCCTAATTAGCATTGTGATGGGTGATGTGTACAGTGTTGCATTGTTGAGCATTTGGCTGAGTATCGCGCGGGTTGGATGTTAAATCATTTCCATGGAAAAAAAGAACCTTGTTCCTAGCCGATACGGTGCCGCATTTTTTTTTTAATTATGAAACCTTTTCTTATTTTCTCCCTCACCCGTGGCGCTGTACAAGATGCAAAGACGGGGGGTATCACACTTTATAATCGAATACTAAAAATGATCACTACTACTGTTGATGCCGGCATGCTTTATTCGGCACCATAATGAGGCATACGAGACAAAGAGCAACTCACAATGCTCACGTGCCCCTGGTGGCGTGTATACACGATGGTCGTCAAAGCGTTTGTTTGTCCAACAGTAAACCTTTTTTTGGTATATTGAAAGGAACATTTGAGACATATATGCAAACGTACGACGGTACAACAACGACCGGGATTATTTCGCTGATATACTTTTTACGCATCATTGGCTCCATCTATATACGCTCATCGTACAAGCAAAGCCATATTGCATTATAGATCATTGCTAGCGCGTGCGAGTGTGGTGATTTACCTCCCCTATTTCTCCGTTTCTTTCAAAGGCACGCATACAACACTAATCGCTAATGAACCACTTGCTGCTATTTTGACGACCAAATGACTTCTCCCAGTGTACGAATCGTGATACTTACATGCGATGCCCACTAGTTGTATCAATGAGGAGGAGGGAAAAAGTACTAAGGAAACATAGACAATGAGTGCAAGTATAAAGGGGCTTTCAGGAGATATAACCATGTCTGGATTGCATACGGCTCTTTCCATTGGGGGGTTATCCAAAGACAATGCTCGTGCTTTCTACATCCCCTTTGGATTGAGACCCCTAGAACCCATTTTGCTCGTTTGGATATTAGGATCTCCCGCCACTTTTAATTGCGATCGCACCCAACGTTTTGTTTTAATTATAAGCATGGGAGTACTTGTGATGGGTGTATACTACTACTCGTTGACATTCTTTGTATCGTCGCCGCTACTCGGATCACCCTGGCTTAGCTACTTGGATATTATTGTAAAGGTAACTGTGCTTTCTAACACACAACACGGCATCTCCTAATCCCATGATTTCAAGAATGAGCAATTCTACAAGCTCTCTTCCTTGTAACATTAGTACGAATAAGAATAAAAAATGATCATGTGTCAAGAAAAATGAGGGATATGGGTAATAAAGTTGATCCACTCCTATCCTTTTTTTGATATCATCATAAACGACGTCGACGTTGAGCTTATCCTCAATGTAGCTTGCCAATTTGAAAACATACCCGACTTTATACATTCTTCTCCCCTTTCTCTCTTCCTTTACCTGCTGCAAAAAGTTGTCATATATCTGTAATTGTGAATGTGCATATGTCAAGCTTTACTGCATCCTCTTTCCTTTTTAAGATTTTCCCGATAAGCTGGTCGTCCAATGCGGGGAAGAATAGAACAAAGCATTTAAGCACTTATGACACATTTCAACCCCAACCAGCCGAATGCATGATATTCAAATCCGAGTTATTCTCATCTGACGACGACAACAGCCATCCATCACGATTGCATCCGATCCAATATTCCATTACTTTGGGTGGGACAACAAGCGGTGATGTGGTGCTGTGCATGCAAAGCGACATAGTAATAATGTTTGTGATGGAGGGTCGCTCCGTGGGATAACCCCAATACATCGTTCACAACATCCAACCCCCGTGGTTGTATCATAACATTAGCTTTGAGTGTATGCAAGTCTTAACAGGATGGGAGAAACCATAAAATGCTATATAGCTTGCAACATACTTTATCAAGAATATGGTACTTGAGGTAATCTATACTGCTAGTATGCTGTTTGGGGATGGAATTGCTTAAATGGGTTTACTTAGTTGATATTTAGAGCAAGAGCATGTACAAGGTCCGGAAGCAAGAAAAATTATGGTTATACTGGAATACATGATGCATCATTCAGCATACCACCCTCTTTCTACTAATGAAACCTTCTTCATTTGAGCTCGATCCTTTTGTTGTTTACCCCTTAGGGGTGAACGTACCATAAGCATATTTTAAGGAGATAACTACGTTTGGTGGTGATAACGTGAAACATACCATCAAAGGGTCCTGGAAAGATTTTCTGGTTGTTGTGATGATAGCATTTTTTGTTACAAGCTGGTAGTAGAGGAGAATCTTTTTGTATGAGCATAAAAAAAAGGCATCTATGACGGGGAGAATTGACTTTGAGGCGGTTTCTTTAATAACGACGTATCCAAAATCACACATGACACCGAAACACGGATACGGTCAAATTTAAAAAGTCAACGTTTTTGTATTGCGATGTTTTATATGGAGAGGATTGATCCTTTTTACTTTATCGGAGGATGATCTAAAGCAATCTGGATAAAGCACAGTAGTAGTAAATTATGGCTATGTAGATACAACAATGATGATGTCGCTGCTGCAGCATTCACATCCATATGCGTAATAGGTTGCTTGCATCATAAACCCTCGCAAGGAGGGAGAGTACTGCAACTACTTGGCCAATGCGGTAGTAATAACGCGGTCATGCTCTATTGAGGAGGGAGAAAAAGGAGAATGCATGGATGGAAAAAGCTTTAGATGTGCTTCCCTCTGTATGCTTTATAATACTTGGATCACCTAGATAATAGGGGAACGTGCAACAACAACCCTCTATTGAAGGATAAGAATTCATATATACTATTCACTCACCCCCACATGGCCCCTGAAGCAAGATAATCTTTCCAAACGCTCATAAAACCGAGTCCCTTTCGAGAAGCAAAGAAGAATAAATCATATTCGAATCCGCATGATGCATTGCCCTGCCTTATGTTGAAGGTTATGTCATCATTTATCTGCTCTTGATGGTTAGATACGATAACATCATGTAAATGTTACTTTCAAGTTGGCAGCAGGAGAGCTAAAATGACTGATCGTCTACTTGCCGTCCGAATAAACCATTGTATCAAGCTATTGTACAAGGACTTGGTTCGAGTAAAAAACATGGTAACGGGCTATCCTCATCATCATATCTTTGTAAATCTTAATGATACGCATCGGCACTTTGTCATATCCAAGTACACAAGATTAGTATTCGTTTTTGATATGCTAGAAAAAAAAGAGATTGATAAAAAGTAGACTACGCAAGGTCACGTGACCTCTCGTTTGGCTGCGGCAAAAATACCCTGATGAGAGTGTTACCGTGCATACGGTGTAAGAGGGGCCACCGTGGATCGAACACGGGACCAGAAGATCTGCAATCTTCCACTCTGCCACTGAGTTATAACCCCTCCTTAAAAATTTGTGCAGGAGTTACATGATAAATCCAAGGAGTTCCTTTTTCGGAAAAAATTTAAGGCGTTTAAAGCACTTAAATATGTATTTCATTCGAGAGCGGAGACAATTCCGAGCAACATGGTGTCATTTACAGCCTAGTTGGGGAGGTGTGTGTGGAGTAATTTACATTGAAAGTATCATGTATGATCCGATTGAGCAGCTGAGTTTCATAGCGAGACTTGCATAATAGCAGTGTACAGCAGGAGGCGGGTTGTTCCTTTATCAAGAAAACAATAACGGCCTTTAGAAACAACAAGTTATTTCACATTACGTTGGTATCAAGAGACATTTGTATATGCAACATTGTTATTGGGACTAACGTACAAGATGCTTTGTTTCTATTATGAAATGTATATTGCTGTATTTACAAAATGGGATGGTGGTGATGAATGAAAATGAGCGGCATGATCTAATGCTATACAAGGTGTGTATGTATGAATGGGTGAAGGATGCTGTGTTTGTCTACTTGATAACTTTAAGCAGATCGCGTTTGGCCATTCCATTAAAGTCGACATTCTCTAATCCAATGGTATCAGATATCAATGCCTTGACACGGTCACCAAACATGACTGGATCTTCATGGTCGTATGGAGCTTGTGGTGTGCAGAATACAATATCCACAGGTGTAATCCATCGCGTCATACGGTAGAAAGCATAATTGAGAAATCCTTTGCGCGTATCCCAATAAGGATCTCCCCAATATCGATCGTATCTATGTTAATGCATGCATGCATCAGTCAAGTTGCCATGACATCCGCTCACCCAATCTCCTACTTACTTGATTCCAATGGGACACACCTTGACACCAAGTTCGAATGCTCCTTTCTGAAAGCGGATTGTGTATTTGTTATTGACACAGGTTCCTTCTGGAAATATCAGCATTGGATTCGGCCAAGTGATTGGATTCGAGACATGTTTTCGCAAACTGTTTTCCCAATGTTAGTTCTTGCTCTATCTCTTTTCCTTGCTTGCTCTCTGATTTACCTTTCAGCAAGGTTCTTTCGCTCGTACAGATTCGCTCGATCAAAGGTCATGGAGTGCAAAAAGTTCAGCCCATTGTTCTGCAAGAAGCCGAGTGCTCCTTTATGGCGTGCCATGACGACGGCATGGGGGTATTGATGGGCGCTGGCGACAATGTAATCGAGGTAAGAGGTGTGATTTGCCTACAAAGCCGAGGGGTTGCCATGAGTATGAATGAGACCTTGACCTTGACAAAAAAAGTAGAGTTGGACTTACAACAAAGACATGTGGTTCTGAAAGCCATGGCTTCTCTCCGATATAACGTGGCATTGTTCCCAAGGAAAACAGAATGCCTTTGCAATACCATTTGACCAACGTTGCCTATCGACATGAATGATCATCAGCTTTGGGCCATGTGGATAATGGATTATGTGACATACCACCATCGAATTGCTTTCAAGCCCTACAGCAACTGGGAGAGATACGAAAAAGGCGATGGTTGCAGCACTCAATGAAGCCAATCGGATGGGAAACAAGATACCGTATCGAATGATGGCACTGGGGACTGATCGTATCAGTTGAATGGCTTTTGTGATTACTGGCGTATGCATGGCGAGTGTATCATCTTCTGATACAAAACACTTTGCGTATGAAAGCTATCAGGTATAGGTAAGCATTCATTCATTCATTCATTTGCAAGTAAAAATCGCATACCAATTCCTTTTGTGTATAGATAGGCTTGATGGAACTACGGGATCGTTAATACCACGTTTTGAATGGGGGTACGGTTCAGCAAGCTACCTTGATCTTTCACGCCAGGGACGACATTTTTGCGGACCATCATTCATGGGAATCTCAGGTGACTCTTTGAGTGATTCTTGAGCTATATCGAGCTGCTCACTCACGACGGACGGATCGCGAGGGGGCATAGATGGAAGATCCTGCTGCGAAAAGAAGCGAAGATAAACAAGAATAAGAAGCAAACAAAAACTTTGCGGGGGATGGAAATGAAAAAGTCCGGCTTCGATGCACCAATGTCAGCTCATTGTAAATGCGCGCCAACCACACACATTGACATGTACTTTGGAAGGGCGTCTGCAACTCGATTACACTTGACCCCATTGTTCGGTTGAAATGGATTGTTTTCTCTTCAAGTCTACACCATCACACTTGAAAATCAGATATCACCGGGTGATTGTCAAAGACTGATCGATATAAACAGACGCAGACTGCCTTTTCACTAGTTCAACTCGAAATAGTCCATATTAAATCCTCCTTTTACCATATCTTCCCCCATGATAATAAACAGCCAAATAAATATCAGCTTTATTTCTCTTTCGCAATTTGTAAAGGATGCTTTCATATCGCTATCTTATCCCACTCTTTTTGTTGTTGTTCTCCCAATATGTGTACGGTGGGAGTGCATGCAACGGCCACGAATCATTATGCAGCCAACCCTTCAACAATGTCACTTTTCTGGTTACACATGACTCTTATGCGCACGGACCCAATCTTGCATCCACGCAGATCAAGTCAATTACCCAACAGCTTGACGATGGCGTACGTGGCCTAAAGTTTTCTGCTGTGATGCATAAGCAAAAGGTGCATCTTTGCCATACAACCTGCACCATTTTGGATGCTGGTCCAGCTACCGATATTCTCAACCACGTCAGCAAATGGCTCGAGTCCCACCAAGATCAAATCATTACCATCATGTGGAACAATTTGTACGACATTGATGTTGCTCATTTGGCGGAAGCGTACAAAGCAAGTAATATCATGCCAATGGTACACGTGCAAGAACCAGGGAAACCATGGCCAACATTACAAGAAATGGTTGATTCCAACAAAAGGGTTGTCAACTTTGTGGATTCCAAGGCTGATGTATCTGCTGCACCATGGTAATTTCTCCTCCTCCTTCCATGATGATGATGATACTAATGATGCTTGGATATCATCCTATAGGATACATGACCAATACACTTATGTCTTTGAGACACCTTATGACAACAAGGATGCAAATGGATTTACATGCGTCATTGATCGCCCACAAAGTCCTCCCAATCCACAAGATATGATGTATGTCATGAACCATTTCTTGTATGGGGTCATCCATGTCGGCAGGGAAATCGAGGTACCACAACTTGATAAGGCTTCAGTCACCAACGGCATGGATTCTCTATCGAAGCATGTTGATGACTGCCATCGTGCATTTGGGAGAAAACCTAATTTTGTTGAAGTTGACTTTTACGATCACGGAAAGGCCTTGGAATTTGTCGCAATGTTGAACAATATCTCTCTCGATGAATCGACCGATACAAAGCATCCGGGGTTTCCTTGGCCTAGTAACCTGCCTCATATAAATGAGATTCGATCAAGGCTGCTCCCTTTGCCTTCAGTACCACATATCGTGATCGAAAACGGTAGCTGTAGCAGGAGCTCTCTACATCACATCTCACTTTTATGTACCACATTGCTCTCTATCATTTTCATTTCGTTTTTTTGATACCATGTATAATATATATTATTCACTAAGATAATACCGATATAAACTAAAGGAATACCTCCAGAAGAAAAGAATAACTACACTCTGGTAGGCTTGTTCTAAACTGTAGACTATTGGCTGATTTCACGTCGACCACCAAAGACAATACCAGACTATGGTCATTGCAATTAATATCAGTTATGTCATGTCGTGCCCAACAGCCCTTCCTTACCTGGTTGGCTCCTTTGTTATAACCGTACTGATACGTGTTGAACATGCCTTTGCTTGCATTAAGCGTCTCTTCACTGAAGGATACCTCGTGCTTGTCGGCTAGCTTTGGACCCAAAAACTATCATGAACCGTGTTATGATTGTGGTAGAACGAATAGCGCACATGAGAAACTTACAGTCGAACAAGCACCGGCTTTGTATGCATGGCGTGACAATGAAAAAATGGTATCGACAACCTTTACTATATCCATAAGCATCATGTCTACTATTCCAGTGTTTGATGATTGATTTACCTGGGTCATGTTCTTCTTCTCGTATAAATCCACGGTCTGGAATAGATCATACTTGGGGACACCCAGCCTTTCGGCTCCAGAGAGGAAGCAAGCAATGTTCTCCATCTGCAATAATAACGCTCGTGTCACACACACATGTCATGATCCAGGTATTCGGTTCTTCTTTTGCTTTACCTGCATGAATGGTATCTTGGAGACCTTGTACTTTGCTTGACCAGGTGCTAGCTTATCAATTAACCTAGAACACAGTAACAATGCATGCGTTAGAGCGCGTCAAGATACGGATACGTTGCATGTATAGCACTCACTTGCATAACATGACACCATCTTTAAGTGCTTCCTGAAAGTCGTCGCTTGGCAACGGTTCGCCTACGACATTCTCTATCCAAGTACGCGCTTGTTGTTCGTGCTCGAGAGAGTATTTGGACTGAATCTTGTGGTGGATTTCTAACGCATGGTGGATCAATAGGGTGGGCAACAATTGCGTGGGAAGCAACATACCGCGATCGATACCGTAAAGAGTAGACATTTGGAAATGAAAGGATTGGGGAGCGGGAACAAAGCTAGCAGTGTTGGAACTTTTGAATAAAAAGAAGCGAATTGGTTTGTCAGGTGGTAGCTTGCAATTAGTCTTGTGACACCTTTAAACTGCAATCATGACAACTATGCTTGCATTTTGGATTAATTGTTGCTGTATATATGTATCGTAGTGTTTGTTTCTATGGATACGTGTGTATATGATACAAGACTAAGGAGAGATTTCAATTTACTATGGTTCAACAAGGGTATTCTTTTTGGCAAACAACATGTGGTTATATCGATCAATTCACCGTTTTCACGACGCTCCTTCTGACATACCACATGATAGCCATCATAGTTAAGCTTCGCTTCCATGCGGTTCTAGAAACCATACTCAACTTTGACTTTGTAGTCAGTGTCGTTCATAGCAATTAGGTTTGTTGGGGTATCATGCAGTTCGCACACCTGCCAAATCCTGTCCAACAACATTGCATAGCTCACAAGCTCAATGATGGCATGTCGCATATATACATATATATCCATACGAAAATAAAACTTACCGCTTATGCTTGTAACGACTTCCTTTGTTGTGTATGATTATTACTTTTTACGTAGTTGGCGATAATATAATGCTTGATAGGGCCACGCCAAATGATATTGACCGAGCAAGCTACTTTTGTGCATCGACATATGGCTATGAATATAATACAAAAAAATGGACATAAGGACACCTAGCAATAGCAACTCTCACTATGTAAAATACCAACGAAGAAGATCACGTGACCAGTCCCAAAAACAAAAAAGAAAGAAGCGATCACATCTTTATGTGATGTTGAAGCTCAAGGTCTTGCCGAGAATCGAACTCGGATAACAGGATTCAAAGTCCTGTATGATAACCATTACATCACAAGACCTGTTTGCTTGTTTCGTTTCACCCATGAACCATGATAACCCACAAAATTTCCATATCTAGAAGAGAAAAATGTGTGAACTGATGGGTAGTGTTTAATATCATATTGTAGCGGAGGTACTCCGCTATCCATCGCCAAAGACGCGAGGAAGTTTGGGAAGCTGGATGGACAGCAATTTCATGTCAAAGTCAAGTTGTCAAATCATTTGGTCGGGGTTATGCTGCATGCCAGTAGGTTTCAAGTGTGCGGTCTTTTACAATACCCCTTAAACAGTAATCGTTGCATTATGTACCTTTATTGTCAAAGTGCACAGCGTATGTATGTAAATGTGCGAATATCAAGATAATCATAGCATGAAAGGGTGTGTGATGATATATTTATCCGGTGCAAATATCATAGGTGATGGCTGTTGGCAGCTTCGGGGGGCAGGTGTTCGTTATGTTTTAAGGGATGATATATATAATCATTAGTTTCAAGCAACTCTTTATATAAGTACAAGCAATGGACCAAAGCCAGTTATTGATTAAAACACTTATGTATATAGTCGTGGGAATGAGGTAAATTGATACCAGTAATATCTAATATGAGATGTATGCTAAAGATGATTACTATTATTGCTATAAAGGAGGGTGACAGGTGAACAAGGGTAAGATGCTATAGATCTTGGCATTAATTGACAGGAGAGAGAGAGAGGAAAGTGGTGTCACCTGCATGTAAAGTTTGCTGACTGGCTTGGCAGATGCAGGTTCAAGTGCAAGCAAACGATAGCAAGACAAGACTAAAATGAAAGTGAGGCCAAGGTGAGTAATTGAATATCAGAACAAGCGATACAACAACGAACCTGATGAATAACAAGAGGAGTGTGGAGGGATAGAAAGTAAGGAACAAAAGACAAGAGAGCTAAAAGACAAAAGTGGGTGATAAGGATCGTAGTAGCTGACATAAAACTTACGCCGCTGTAGCTTTATTAAGCTCATCCATCTTTTTCCTTACCGTAAACCACGCGGTGCTCTTTACGGCCGACATCTGCAACAACAAGTAAAGCGATTCACTTTGCATAGAGACTGTAATACGATTATGCTTATCTCGTTGTGTACTGGAAGTTATGCTGATCGTCATCGCTTGTAGTTGGAGGTCCATCGTTTTATCTTGCACCGAGTTCCAGTCTCTTTTGGCATTCAGCCCTTGTATGATCACCACAGCAAACGCTGTTCGCTGTCAATCTTTGAAGAATACGAGCAAAGACAGCAAGAGGACACCCACCCATCCACACGTAGCAACAGGACTAATGACACCGACATCGCCACCTTATCCACCTTATGCAAGTGGTTTCATCGACCCTGCAATGTATGAGCATCTTGTACGAGGCAATAACAACCATGAAGAGCAACGTGGCACTGGGACAACGCACTATGTTGCACATCATCCTCACGTGCAGCAGCAACCAGCACCAGCACCACCTCATGTGCAAGCAGCAGCAGCAGCAGCAGCAGCAGCAGGACATGGTCATCATCATCATCATCATCAACCGTATCAAACTGCTTACGTTTATCCTGACGTGTATCCAATGAGTCCACAATTTCAGTATTATTCAGATGGCAGCAGCTATCCAGGATCACCGGCTATTCATCCACAATCACCACCTGTAAACCCAACAAGTCCGCCTTTCAGTCCACCTTTCCAATACAGCAATATCACATTGTCACCTCCTTTGCATGCTGCTTACATGATTCCACCACCGCATCATTTCCCACCATTGCATATTTCATCTCCAATCTTAACTGGAGCTGGTTCACCCCCACATCATCTTCATATGCCAAGTGCTTTCAGCCTTGATAAACGCCATCAAGAAGACTTTCAGTATCATACTCATAACGTCTATGTACGTGGTCTAGCGGAGTCTATCACGGATGAAACATTCGAAGAGTTATGCAAAGAGTAAGTTCCTCCCCCCGCCCCCCCCGACAACTCGATTCAGGTACAACTTGCTCATCTCCATCATCAATTATAGATTTGGCACCATTGTATCCACCAAAGCTATGATTGATCAAAAAACCGGTCTCTGTAAAGGCTATGGATTTGCAATGTATGAGAAAGAAGAGGATTGTGAAAAGGCTATCAATGGACTCAACAAGAAGGGATTACAAGCTTCTTTTGCCAGAGTGGGTCAGGTAGGACCTCAACCTCCAATCAGCCACAAAAGTCTCTTTATTCACTCGTAGCTATTTAGGAATCATTCAGCTCCCGACTCAAGAGTCTGCAAGATGAAGGTTCAACCAACATTTATATCTCAAATCTCCCATTGGATATGACCGAGCAGGTACGTTTATCAAGAGTAAAGGGAAAAGAAGAAATAAATAGACTCATGCCACCCAATGTATTAGAAACTCGAAGCACTTTTTCATCCATACAAGACCGTGTCTAACAGAATCTTACGTGATCCAAGATCGGGTATTAGTCGAGGTGTCGGATTTGCAAGGTAAGATTGTCAAGCTGGAATAGGATGTAACGTATTCATAAGATAAGCGTTTATTAGATTATCAGATCGACCTTCTGCTTTAGCTATCATTGAAAAATTCAATGGCCACACCGTGGATGGTTCCTCGGCACCATTGCAAGTGCGATTTGCGGATTCGCCAGCCCAGAAAAAGCTCAAAAGTCAAACGGCACGCAAGAAAATGTTTAGATCACCACGAGAGTTTCAACCCATGACAGCAGGTTTTCCTCAACCTCTTCCTGGAACAATGGCAGCAAGTATAGCAGCCGTGGCAACAGCAGTAGGTGCAGGTGCAAGACCTATGCCAATTACACCTGAAGCGATGCTCGGTATGGCACCCGTGGGCGAAGCAGTACACTATGCCGATCCTTCTCAGTAAGTGTGATTTAAACGGGATGATGCCGATGATCCATGTAATTCATTTGAAATCTATGGTAGATCCATGCCTCAAGCTACGCCCAAAGAAACTGCAAGCGTAGAACCATCATCCACTACCACTACCAAAGAGGAACAAGCAAAGGACAATGATGTAGATGATCTTATTACTGAGACAAAGCAAAAGTTGAATGTGTCATGCGATTAAATGAAAAAACAAGGTTGCTTTCGTTGTTGTTGCAAAAAAAGGGAGGAAAAAAAACAGTACATGAATGAAATCTATTCTACAAATGTTTCTTGTGCCCAATCAGGGATCTTGGTCTCATAAGCCCAACCTTCACCCGCATAACGCCATGCATGAAGCCAAATCTTGAGTTCTCTGTATTTTGGTTCTTCTGTCAGGACCAGCCCGCATTCTTTACATCGAGGTTTCTGTGCCTTGCTTTCATCCTTCTCCTCCTCCTCTTTGATTGTGTCGGTCTCCTTGTCATTCCACATGCCTTCCGGAAATTTGGAAGCTTCAAGCACCTTTTGCACCACCTTATCTGCTTGTTCATCATCCAATGTTTGTCCGTATCCCATCAAAGGCGACCATGGTTGATCATCGCTGTAGGTAGGATCGTTGGCAATAGGGTATCCCAGGTAACGAAGATGGACTCGAATTTGATGCGTTCTTCCCGTCTTGGGTCTACAACGAACAACACTTGTTTTGCCGTTATAGCTGAGTCTTTCAAAAACGGTCTTGCATTCCTTGCCATCTTGGTGGACATAGTTCAGCGAAAGCTTATAGGAGATAGTCTTGATAGGCGCATCACATGTAATTTCACCCCTGGAATAAAAAGTTAATGCATGTTTTTTTTCGACCTCCACTCTGTTTGTTACTTACTCTGGGAATTCACCTACTACTCGACACACATATTCTTTTTGGATTTTGCCTTGCACCATTTGGCTTTCAAATTGTCTTGCCCTTTCAGAATTCAGGCCAATAAGCATAAGCCCGGATGTGGGTCGATCAAGGCGATTTGCAGCTGCATGAATCCATATGAGAAAAAGATATGTATATACATGATAGTGACACTTACGGTATAATCTAGGCACACCAAGTTCCTTACGTAGCACATGGATGACGGTGTTGTGTCTATATCGACCAGCAGGATGCACCTTTTCGATATCAAAATATCAGTCGTCTTGCGCACCATGTATCATTATCCCAAACTTACCGGAATACCTCCAGGTTTATTAATCACAATCAGGTCGTCATCTCGATGCACAATATCAATCGGTTCTGCCGTGACAATAGGTTCATGACGATGGATCTTGTGGCCAAGGATATCATTGTTCATTATAACGTAGTCGAGAGGAACACGCTCGCCATTGATGGTGATCAATCCTGTTTCAATGGCATGACGCTAATCATCCAGTGAGCTTGTCTTGCCTAGATACATATGATCCTCCGCTTTTTTACTTACATAGTACTTTTCATCACGGTCTTGGAATTCTTCTTTAAAGACGTTCAAGATCTCTCGCTTCATCCAGCGGCCTTTTGCATAGGCACGGTATTCGAAAAAGTAGGGCTTCACTTTTCGCAAGCCTGGACAAAAAGGTTGTCAGATCGCCGATCATGGATACTGCTCTCTCAACAAAAGTTGCATACCATTTTCAATAACGTATTCCACATTATCGAGATCATTGGTATCACGGAAATCCTTTTGACGTTGCTTCTTTACTCGTCGTTGCTTTTGCGCTGGTTGATCGGTCGACTCATCGTCTGTTTTGCGCTTTTGACCTGTTGACTCATGGCTGACCTCGATCTCTTGTTGCTGGTGCTCGGCGGATTCCTTTTCAAGGGAATTAGGATCGTATGTACAATATCGCATTATCGCATTGGGGAGGGGGTACCTGATCGGTTGCTAAGGTGTCAGCCATGGTGTGTGTGTGCGCAAATGAAAGGGAAGAGTCCTGTGAAACACCGGAGATGAACAATCCAAAGACATTTCATAGCAAACACGTGACCTACTCCAGTGAGACATTCTTCTCCCCGCACATCATGATGTTATATATAAAAAATGTTATTTGGAACACGCAGTGCAATTAAGTCTATTTATTTGCAACGAAGCAGTATGGTACAAAATGACACAATCGACAACGAAAGAATGTGATTAAAAATATTGGTATTGTGGGTTAGACGAAGGAGGAGGTGGTGGTTGTTGGTTAAAATGATGTGCGGCGGCCGATTGTTGAGCCAAAGCGTAGGATGCCAGATCCTGTTCTTGTGTAGTGCGTCTGAAAGGATTTGAGTCCATAGTGTGAGGAGGTTGCTGTTGTGCTACTGGACCAGGGTTAAGCTGTGGCAAATAGGACATGTGCCGTTGGGAGGATTGTTGTTGATAATGATTGTCAACACCTGGTTCGCGCGTGACAGGCGTATAGTCTGTGGGTGGTGGAATAGGTGATCTTGAATGGTTACAATCGGGGCCTGTCATAACAGTAGCGTAGTAATTCTGATCCTCTTGTTGTTGTGGTGGCGGAATAGGTGATCTCGAATGATTACAATCGGGGCCTGTCATAACAGTAGCGTAATAATTCTGATCTTCTTGTTGTTGTGGTGGCGGAATAGGTGATCTCGAATGATTACAATCGGGGCCTGTCATAACAGTAGCGTAATAATTCTGATCTTCTTGTTGTTGTGGTGGCGGAATAGGTGATCTCGAATGATTACAATCGGGGCCTGTCATAACAGTAGCGTAATAATTCTGATCTTCTTGTTGTTGTGGTGGCGGAATAGGTGATCTCGAATGATTACAATCGGGGCCTGTCATAACAGTAGCGTAATAATTCTGATCTTCTTGTTGTTGTGGTGGCGGAATAGGTGATCTCGAATGATTACAATCGGGGCCTGTCATAACAGTAGCGTAATAATTCTGATCTTCTTGTTGTTGTGGTGGCGGAATAGGTGATCTCGAATGATTACAATCGGGGCCTGTCATAACAGTAGCGTAATAATTCTGATCTTCTTGTTGTTGTGGTGGCGGAATAGGTGATCTCGAATGATTACAATCGGGGCCTGTCATGATCGTAGCATAATAATTCTGGTCATTATTATGATCACCAAGTCCGCCTACCCATTCACCATAGCTGTTATAAACGGCTTGTTGCTGTTGTTGTTGTGGAGGCGACGGTGGATGTTGATATTGTTGCATTTCGGGTGCAGCAGCAGCACCAGGAGCAGGATTGGCAACGTTGGTGGATGGTAAATGTTGTGTGGATGATCCCATCATTTGCGCCAAAAAGTTATATTTGGACATACGAGCATTGCGTGGTCCATCTGTGCCCATAGCCATATTTTCTTCGGTTTGCATCAAATTGTTAAAGTGACGTTCGCGTGCCTGTCTTCGTCGAGCTGCTTGGGATCGTCGTCGGAAAAGTACAAAGAAGCAAACAAGGACCAAAGCGCCAATCACCGAACCAGCTACAGCACCACCAATCTGGCCACCTGATAATGCTTGGTCATCTTGATGCTCGGGAGCATTGACACAAGTGCCATTATCACCACAATAGGTGGATTGACATTGGAAATCCTCATAGCATTGATCACTAAGCTTTTTAAGTTGTACACAAGCTTGTGTAGCAGCATTACAAAAATAGTCATCAGGACATCTGCCATCCACAGCCACTGGGTCATTGCCACATTCTTGTTGGCCTAAGACCAAGGAGGGTGTTGCTGTTGAAGAGGTGATGGAAAATGTTCGAGTGGTCATTGCTTGCTGGATACCCACTGTAGGATCATCATCCTTATCCTTGGTGGTGGTAGTTGGATCAGGGGTAGTTGTGGTGGGTGGAGGAGTTGTCGTAGTTGTATCGGGTGATGGTTCAGCAGTTGTTGTATCAGGAGGTTGTGTAGTGGTGGACTCTGGTGGTGGTGATGGTGGCTGCGTAGGTTGCTCACTAGGTTGGGTAACACTGCTTTGATCCATACTGCTATCTTGAGATGATTCAGGTGCCATTGAATCGGAAGCAATAGCTAAAGAAGATGCAGGATCAACACCACTCGTGGGTTCACCTGATGCTGGCAGACTGCTGCTATTATCCATTGATGCACCACTTTCAACAGGATCAGACATCATTGCAGACGAGGCACCACTGGATGCTGGTACCGAATTGATTGCGCTATCACTTGCTGATACTGGAATACCATCACTGAAGCTATCACTTGCACTCGGCTCTTGATCACTCATTGACGACATATCAGGTGTCTCAGAAGGATACCCCATTGAGGAGACATCTTCCATAGTTGATGTTGCCTCTGACGGGATACTTGACGTCTCTGAAGCGCTATCATTTGTTGGTGCTGGATCATCCTCTGTAGGAGTAGGTGTTTGATCTGCCATGGTAGAATCAGCACCACTTTCGGTGGGAGTGTCCTCCATTGCCGTTGTAGACTCATCACCATCATCAATAGCAGTGGTTGTTTCTTCATCGACCATTGTTGTTGTAGACGCATCACCTTCTTCAATAGCAGTGGTTGTTTCTTCACCACCATGTGCACTCGTGGTCGAATCAGATTGCTCTATTTCAGTCGTTGTAGGAGCTGGTGTCTGTGCGTCAGCATCATTCGTTTCGGTAGGGGTGGCATCAGCTGTTGTTTCCTTCTCATGTTGTTGCTCATCACTTTTATCCCCATTATCATCAACAGGCGTCGTGGTATCTTTTGAAGCAGCAGCTGTTGTTGTTGGTGTTGTATCTTCATCCGTTGGTGATGTATCAGGTTTCTCTTCTTCAGGAGTGCTCGAAGGGGAAGAGCCATCATCACCAGATGATGCTTGTGGTTCATCTTTTGAAGTGATATCTTGGGTCTCGTCAGATGGTGTGGATTTTTCATCTGGAGTAGTTTCAGTGGCAGTATCATCGGAGCTGGCATCCCCTTCTACAAACAATATGAGTATGATCGACAAATTACGCTGTAATGGCTCAAGCTAACCTGATGTAGGTGGTGCTCTTTTCGATGGGGGAGGTTCGGCAACACGAACATAATAGGGATTACGACGTTCAATATCTGATGATGATGATGTGTGAGAAAGCCGTCAATGTGTATTACTGATAATGAATGTACCTGGTAGAGTCATGGGGTCAGGATCTGCACAATGATGAGAGTAAAAACAATGTTAACCATTATATGATTTTTCCCACAAAGTGATCTCTTTACCTGGCATTCGAAGGTACGTTGAAATAATGAATGGGTGGTTGTTTGATACAATGAAAGGTAGGTGGTAATTGGGACAAAGAAAGAGGGGAAGGGAGAAAAAAAGATGAAAAGGGAAGAGCCGCACGCTTGGATTTGAAATGAAAAGGCGGGATCAAAACTTACGAGCACAATGTGAACACTGCAGCTTTTTTTCGATCGAGTGAACACGCTGTTAATCCTAAACAGGCTAATGGCTTTGCTGTTGCTTCAAAGCCGCATATACATCTGCAATACAGGTGCATTATTACCGTGCAAGCAAGCAAGGAGAGGGGATGGTTCATGGATCTGGTAATGGGTCACTCCTCAATTCATTGTTCTCCTTGCTTAGAGCCTATGTATAAACTTTTCATACTGGATGCTGGTAGATGCAGGTAGTCTTCAAGCCGCTAACCCTATGAGATCATCGTGTAACAAGATCGTCGTTCCGAAAAGAAAATGCTGCATCAGTGCTACCAGCATCATGTAGCTGTTGTTACTGCTAATGCATAAGCTATGTGACATTAAACAAATACCACTGCTCGAAAATCATTATATAAACGCCAACCATACATCAATTTGGAGCATTACAGATGTTGTTTAGCTTATTCGAGGGTGGTGGAGTTGGATTGTATACGTGGTAGGTAACACATGCGAAAAATTAAATTGTGGAGCGGCGTGGTCGATTACCAAAAAGATTGCATCTTTCTGGAAAATGAATGACAGCCACCGTATTCTGCTCACATTCATAATCCACACAACTACATACATGGCTCTGAGTTGGATTGCATGTGCATAATGTAATTTATTCATTTTATGGGCTACAGGTTGAGAGCTATACAAAAAGATTGGTGCTGGAATATTCCCAATGATAATGGCGTTTGGTGTGTCACAGTAGATTGCCCTTTGACACTGAGGATATGGGCTGTACTTCGGTTGAGATAGCCAAGTAATGCATTTTGGCACTTTTGTAGCAGATAAGAATCTCCATGTGGACCATCTTGTAGTATCTTCCTTCCTGCTGACAGCATTTATGGGGACAGCCTTGAACGTCCTGACGGAGTGTGAACACCTAAGGAACCTGGAGGCACCGTCTGCATCTTTGGCTCTATCGGGGTCTCCTACTTGACAATGGACCAAGACCACTTGTCATATAGCATCACGCTTATTTCATATGTAAAACATAAGGGTGCCTGTATCTCAAAACTTTACAATGAAATGTGGGGTCTTCAATCGAACAAAGTTGCGCGGCGTGGTCCAGCGCACCTTGTGTAGAAGTTTCACGATCGTCGTGGCCAATCTCAGATTCACCCATTGTCACCACCAGCCAAAGTCGATCTTGGGTCGACCTCTTGAATCTTTTTTTTTTTCGACAAGGCTGGTGGTGACATTGCGAAATCTAGGACCGTCGAGCTTGATCGTGAAACTTGTACCCAAGGTGCGTTCCACCCAGCCGAGCAACTTTGTTCTATGGAAGACCCCACGTTTCATTGTGAAGTTTAGAGATACAGGCACCTTCATGTTTTACATATGAAATAAGCGTGATGCTATATGGCAAGTGGTCTTTGTTCATTGTCAAGTAGGTAGACCCCGATAGAGCCGAAGATGCAGACGGACTTGTTTGTGCAACACAGCTCATTTGCATGATACTTCACAATATGAACAAAGACCACTTGTCATATAGCATTACGCTTACAATATATGTAAAAACATAAAGATGTCTGTTTCTTCAAACCTCCATAATGATGTACAGTGGCTTTATGAGAACGATGTTGATCAGCATGACCGAGAGCCCCTCCTGGCCAAGTTTCAAGGTCGAGATTGGCAATATCGGCGCGCACGGCGCGTACACCCTATTTATGTTATCATCCATTCGTCGTCTCTCCCACATTCAAGGTTTTCATAATGAACTCTGGGGTCTTTATGGGAACGAAATTGCTCGGCGTGATCGAAAAGGTGTTGTGTGAAAGTTTCAGGTTCGAGGTGGGCAATCTCAGGGAGCAGGAGCGTCCACCCTACTTTTCTCTTCGCCTATCCTACATTTGGGCTGGCCGGCATTCAAAATGTTCATAATGAACCATGCGGTTTTTAAATGAATGAAGTTGATCAGCATGTCCCAGAGTACCTTCTGACCAAGTTTCAAGTGCGAGATGGGGAATCCCAAGAAACTACATACTAATTGACTTTTTCATAAATGCGGCGCTTTCCCAATTTCCATCCGTCATAGTCAATCCCACATTATGCTCTCCCATTCGAAATTTTCAAATGAAGTGTGGGTCCTTTATTAATACAAAGTTGTTCCGGATGCCCTAGAGCATATTGTGTGCAAGTTTGAGGTTCGAGACAGACAATCTCAATATCATGCATTGATATCAGTGTATATGGATATGTCTGACTGCCTGACAGATTTAATTTCCACCTCTTCCACTCCCACTTTATTTCCCTCTTCTCCCCATCCTCAACCGTTGATGCATTCAAGTACAACTACAGCCTGCGAATGATTGTCCTGCTCCGCCCCATCATGTCGATCCTGCAACTGCCTTGATCCGATTGTCTGTTACTGAATGACAACTCCATGGCGTGGACACTGTCTACTACAACGCACGCGTCTCTTGACACTGCACCTTCTCTTGTACACTCCTCTGCCGCGATCAAGCGTTAAGCATTCTTTCCAGCAGCTCTCATTAGCGATGTCTTTACTCCTTGTCGCAAACGGCGTTCACCACCTTGTCACTCTACTATAACGCACGCTATCTTGCACTCTCACTCTGCCACCACCAAACGTAACAGCAGTACTTTAGAAAAGCCTTTACTCCATTGTCTCAAGCTACATGCAGCAGCCTGCTTTTCAGCCTTTCTTACGTAAATAAAGGATAGCCATTGTATGGAAGCAGCTTATTTACATGTAGCAACTTGCTATAATACATAAGGATTTCTATGGATATGAATGTGGGCATTACTATGGAAAATGCATGGAAAGGATTGGGGGTATATACAAGTCGTGAATCGTGGGATGATGCTGGTATTACAGGGACGCGGTGTTGTTGCATGGGAACCAGACATTGATATCAGTGTCAGAGATCACGCATGTTGATTATTGATAACTGGGCTGCAAAATCAATAGCTGCAGGCTTATGCTTGGGGAAAAAGTTAGCGTTAAGCGCATTGTTGATAGCACACGCATGCAGTTAATGCAAGATCTGCGACGCGGATACTTGGAATGCCTACACGGAATGTTTCGTAGTGTGCTTGGATCCTTCCATGCTAATCCACGTGCTCCATTGCACACAGACCTATTTCCATATATAATACTAGCTTTCACCTTCCGATAGCAAACAATGCTTTGCCCGCGCAAACGAATATGTATATATGTAGATATGGTGATCAGCTGCTTGTTTTCCTACGCAGTGCATACCATGCCCCAAAAAATGGCCCTAAAAGCAACCAGCCCCGTCGATGCGTCAGGAAATAAACCAACCCAACAATAGCAAACACTATCATTCATCATTGATGGGGATCTTCAGTGTAAACAAAAGTGTCAGTGGACGTTATTCCCCTTAAGATAGCTACCGAAAACAGTAACTCTATATAGCCCATAAGTGAAAACTATTGGTCAAGGTGTTGTTTGGGGGTTGGTGTGTGTGAGTGTTGCTTACCCCATTGTTTTCCTTTGAATATGCATGATGATGCATATATTGCGTCTTTTCACCCATTCATCGCCTTTATAAATGGCGTAGCACCTGTGTTGGTTTTTGCAAAAAGCGACATTGAATCACACCAACCGGCTCTACCGAGGATATATACTACTTCAATGCAGCTCGATAATAATGACGAAATACTGGCGAAGCTGATGCAACCATCCACGATAGACTCGAAAATCACGGATATCAAAAAGCACTTGCAAGACGTACTAGTAGGTTGAAATGCCATTATGAAGCAAAATGACAGGGCGAATGTTGACACACAGTAGGATGGTAAAGCACCTGTTGTCCTGACAACCGATGATGAGCTTGTTTTGAGCACCACATGTAAAAGCCAACACGAGAAAAAGACAATGCGACAAGCCATGGAAAAGACCCGGCGATATTACTTGGCCGAGGAATTGCTTGGACAATTGATGCAATCGTTTATACAGTCGCAAAAGCAGATTGCTGTTGACTTTGCAACCTTTCTACAGGGCAACGAACAATTCCGATCAAAGACAGTGACGCAAAAGATTCATGTTGTGGATAGCTATCTCGCCGAGATTGGTGCTCCAGACGCATTACGTGATCCTTCAAGTGCATTCTTTATTGAGCTTCGGAAGCATTTCTAATATAATTTTGCTCTCTCATATACCAGTAGTATTACAATAAAAGATCAGATGGGGCACAAAGAACGGTGGAGGTAAAAGGGTCGAGTGTATGTGTGTGTGATCGATCCGTGTTCAATCGATGAAACATTTTTTTTCACCATGGAAACAAGTGTACTACAATCGAAAACAATGACACCCAGCTTGAATGAATGAATTGTAATACCTCTTTGATCTGATCCAGCGCATGTTTCATTGTTGGATCTGATAACAACAATGAGGAGGAATGAAACCACCCGCGTTGTCAAAATTGATCATCTTCTTTGAGAGCTCCGATATCTTGTAAAGATGTTGGCTAGAAACAAAGGACGTCGGCCATTGTTTGTGTGATACCCATGTAAAGTATCCATGGCAGTGGGTTGTGACACCTGATGTTGTGTTGTTGAATGGCGTGATGTGTTATAGCCGTTGTGGGAAAAAAGGGAAGCCGTTAATAATAATACGGGACACGGTGCCGATATCTTTTCTACCGAGCTTCACAATCCCCGGTAATAGACGCAAAGGACTGTTGTGCATATTGTGGGGGGTGGGTGTTAGGTGTTAAAAGTGGTGTACACAAGATTGAAATGCCATGCCATGATATGAATGATGATATTATTGTGAATGATTTACCCAGCTGATCTCCGTGTTGACCGCGGCCGAATGTTACTTATAGCGTAACCCAAAGAAGAGTTGTAAAGTAGATCAGCCTGCAGGCATGAAAATCTCAGATTATCAGATGTAAAGAGCGTAAAGCAAAATTTGCCCAAATATGTCAAGAGCTGTAGGTTGCCGGGATCCGCTCAGCTGTATTTTACCTTATCAGATGCAGCTCTTTGCTGGTTGCACATCCGGATATAGTCAATTTTTTCCATTGTACGACGGTCAATCCACTGCCGCACCTGCCACAATAACCGCGGTAGGTCTACTGAAGCCGAGGTACATGTGATCCATATCATTGAGAGCAATGGCAATAGGCACATGACGTCAAATTTCTCATGTGTGCGCGCATTATTTCGTTCCTTTTGACCCCACCCACACGTCGACATTGCAGACATTTCACAAGACCATGTTCAGTAAATGAATAGCATCAAGTATTAGGGAATAACAGAATATATACAGTATGTGTGTAGAGAGGGTGTCTTTTTCTTCAAGAAAGTGCATTATATCTAAGCTTTATCAGTAGTGTTGTGGGGCTTCTTCTCATCAACGCCGCCTTGTGCAATGACACGTTCCTCATCGACTTCTTCTTTGCCGACAATGATTCCCTGTTCAGCATCAACGTATTGTCTGGCGTTCTCCAAGGCAAGGTCACCGTCAGTGTCTTGTCCAAATTCACCACGCTCGGCCTTGGCAATGTTCTGCTTTCTCTCCTTGTAATACATGTAAATCAAGGCAAGCGAGACAATGATCCAGTAACCACAGTAGCTGACGATGCTTCCAATAGTAGCCGTGTTGTTCCAACCAAGAATGGCATTGAAGATTTGCCTATATACATCAAGGATGCCCTTTTAGCAAGATGTCTTTTTCATGAAGGATGAATGATTGATTACATACCAGCCACCATTGGTGTCAACGTTCAATTCAGGGTCACCCCAAGAGACGTGCCAGACAGCCGTTGTCACCTTGTATGCAATGACATCACCACCTTCTTCAGCAGCTTCACCACCAATGACTTGGTTCCAGGCGTATTGTTCAAAGTAGCCGACAGCCTTGGACATCAAACCAGCAGCAACAAGATAAAGGATCAAGGTGGAGAAAATGAAGAACCAGCGTAGACGAAGCATGTTACCACCACGGTAGATGATGAAACCAACCAAACAACCACAGATGAAACCCATAATAGCAGCAATAGGGATAGATTTGGCTTCTACATCCAAAGAGACCTAGCATAGAATACGTGTTAATACGACTTGAATAAATGCCATCTATACAATAACTTACACCACCAATGAAAACAATAGCTTCAAGACCTTCTCTGAGAACAGTGATGAAAGGGAGGATAAAGAACGAATAACGTTGCAAGCTCATTTTCCATCCACCGGATTTGGCATTCTTTAGAGCACCAGCTTCAAGTGCCTTGGCAAGCTTGACCTTCCATTTTTCTTGCATACGTTCAGTCTTGAGCATAGCCAGGCCCATGATGGTGATCATAATAGTAGCAATCAACGAGAATACGCCTTCCCAAATGTCTTCAGAGTTGCCCCAGATATCGTTGAGGACAGTGTACCATACAGCAATAAAGGCAGCACCGATACACACACAAATGAATAGGCCCAGGACGCTTCCGATCCACACTTGGTTGCGAAGACGCTTATATGTGGGAGTACCCTTTTCAAACATGCGAGTCAGAAAGGCCAACAACACCGATACGATGATGGCAGCTTCCGTGGTCTCACGAAAGACAATGAAGAAAATGGGGACATCAAAGAGATCCTGCGACATGACGGCTGGATGGGAAGATGGTATTGATGTGTGTGTGGGTGTGTGTGAGCAAGGAAAGAAGAAAAGTAATTGGAATTGCACATCAGCCATTATATCATGTTTTTTTTCTTTGGACCCCCCAACTTGTCATCGTTTTGTTCAATTCTTGTGTACCCGTTTATCAGATCGAAAATAAAGAGCCCTGATCTACAATGCACACACAACATGGACTTTGATAAAAATTTCACCTTTTTTGTTATCAGATCATTCGAGATTTTCCCCGTCCGATCTTTTTGACTTTTTGATACCATCACTCTGGATCTGATAATCCTATTCAGCGCAACACCCCATTCCGGGAAACCTTCTTTTGTCCGATCAACATAAAAGGGCAAAACAAACAACACCACTCTCATCGATCCACCGCTTTTTTTCTTTCCCTCTCTCTCCCTCTTTATCTTTCAAGTCATGAGGTTGGGTGGTGCTTTGTTGTTGCTTGCAGCAGGAGTTGCTCATGCTGCACGTGTCGAATACTGGTGGAATATCACTTATACTACTGCCAACCCGGATGGTCTTTTTGAACGTCGAGTTATTGGTGTGAACAATACATGGCCGTAAGTTTTGCTTTGTTGTGTTCCAGAAGATCAAAGGGCTAAATTGGTATATTCTGCATCATAGTCCCCCGGTTCTTGAAGTCAATGAAAACGACACTTTGGTGATCCACACCCACAATGGCTTGGATGAACCCACTGCCTTGCACGCTCACGGCATGTTCCAAAATGGTACTGGATGGATGGATGGTCCTTCCATGGTCACCCAATGGTAAGCACAATGAAACCATCCCTGTCTTTGATTACTTATATTGTCACCTTAGCCCTATTCCTGCTGGCATGGACTTCACTTATGAGTTCAACATTACTCAACACGGCTCCTACTGGCTTCATTCCCATTATATGGTATGTCTTACCCATAGCAAAACCCATTTTCCTTGATATTAACAAAGAATTATAGGGACAATATATGGATGGTCTTCGTACTCCGCTTATCTTGCATCCTGCACAAGAAGCATATCAATACGATGAGGATATCTACGTGCCTATTTACGGTAAGTCACATGATGATAGCATTACATAGGGTCATTAAATCTCATCGTTGTCATTATTATTAGATTGGTACCATGAACAAAGTTCTACAGGACTTGACACCTTTTTGAATGTTTACAACCCCACTGGTGCCGAACCCGTTCCTCAATCTGGTATTATTCGTGATAATGTCAACTCAACCTTCAAGTTTACCCCTGGCAAGACCTACCGTCTTCGTCTTATCAACATGTCAGCCTTCTCGATGTTTTATGTCAGCATTGATGGCCACGACCTTGACGTTATCGAAATTGATGGTGTATGTAGACCATTTTTAATTCACGCTATGCCGCTACAGCAGCTGACATTTCATTTTTATTAGGTTGATACGCAACGCAAGACCGTCAAGGATGTTTATCTTACAGCTGCTCAACGTGTATCAGTCTTGGTAACAGCAAAGAACACCACCGACACCAACTACTACTTCCACGCCGACATGGATACCGACATGTTTGACGTACTTCCAGAGGACCTTCAATACAGTAAGTCACTTTATTGTTTATGTTATATTTTACCATGATTAATAACACGGGAATAATAATAGACCTCGTTTCGCCCGTGTATTATGACGAGAGCCACTCCAACTTTGCTGAAAGTGAAGATCTCGGCATGGATTCCAACTTTACTGATATCGATTTGTATCCTCTTCAACCTGCCGCTGCCGTTGAACCCGATCATCAGGTCAACTTGACAATTGACTTCCAAGTGTGCACTGACGGTATCAACCGTGGCGCCTTCAATGGCCTTCCATATTTGGCGCCTAAGACACCCACTTTGAACACGATGCTGTCGCAAGGCGAATATGCAATGAGTCCCGAAGTGTATGGTCCCCAATCACGTGCCATTATCCTTAATCACTTGGATATGGTTGAAGTCGTTTTGAACAATTTGGATGCTGGTGCACATCCTTGTAAGTAATCATTTATATCTCATGCATTGCTCAAGAAGGATACACTAACAACATCCATGATGTAGTCCATTTGCACGGTCACGTGTTCCAAATTGTTGCACGTGGAGAAGGCGTTTACGATGGCAACCGAAGCAACGTTGACTGGGTACTCGATAATCCTGCTCAACGTGATACTGTTCAAGTAGAAGCAGAAAGCTTTGCCATTATTCGTTTCCGTGCTGATAATCCTGGTGCTTGGGTATGTATACTTGATATCAAGGTGCTCGTGTTTTAGATATACTGATGATTGCATTTAGTTCTTCCACTGTCATATTGAATGGCATTTGGAGTCTGGTCTCGCCGTTGTCATGATTGAAGCTCCTGATGTTGCTCAGCAACGAATGACCTTGCCAGATTCACTAAAGGAATTGTGTACTGCCGCAGGAATTTCGGCCACTGGTAACGGTGCTGGCAAAGATGGCCTTGATCTCAAGGGTGCACCCAGTGGCGTCACTCTTATTTACGATGGATTTACTGCCAAGGGCAAGGGTGCTATGGCTGCCTGTATCATTGCTGCTCTTATTGGTATGGGTACCATTATCTGGTTTGCCCTCGCTGATCCTACAAAGAAGGCCAAAGAAATCCAGGCATCAAAGATGCACTAGACTTGTCACCTCACTCATCACATCTCACACCATTATCTTTATCATCTCACACAAACCCATTGTATTCCTCCTGCTTGTATAATAATATAGTTTTTTTTCTTATCTTCGCCTGATTAAAAGTAAACCCCATACCACTACTACCACGTTTAAAAGTGATTGCCAAGTCATGTGATCCATTCGCTTTATAATAGTAAAATCTGCTACAAGTAACGTTTACAATTTACAAGGTGTATATGGGGTGCTCGGGTATGTTGGCATTCTTTTGTTACTGTTTCCATGACAACCGATGATTCGTTAGCGTGCATAAAGGGACCATTGCCTTTGTGTTACAGGAGCGGTGTCATTGTCGTCGTTGTGGTTCGTCTTGTTCTTCCTTGTCCACTACCAATATGAAATCGTCATCAGGTAAATCCAGTTGCCATTGGCCAATCGACACTGTGGATAGCTTGTATTGACCTGTTCTCTAGTATCTGTCGATCTTGAAGTGATTCAAATGCTCAATGCTCGGTGTCAAGCGACCAACGACTGGACTCCCCTTGTCAATCGATTGTTCCTAGCATTCGGCAATGTCCACCTTCTTGCCAAGAGCTTCGTATCAGTAAGTCGTTGGACGATAAAAACAAAGAAAGGTATACCTAATCAGGGTCATTGGCTATTCAACTACTAGGTGGATCAGCAGCCATGTCCGGTTGATAAAGCACAAGCAAAGCAGGCATTCGACATTATACAAAACGATGTGAGCACTCCTTTAGTCTTACTGGTCCAGTATGAACAGGCACTAATAGAGTGTATATAGCTTCCACGAGATGCTCTCAAGCGATTATCCGGGATTGCACAGAGTACTTTGCGTTGTGGACACAGTATGGATGAACATGCCTCAGAACAGATCCATGCCATTGTCATATTATTCCAGGTAAATACAAGGACATGTTGATTGTGGAGGATCTTTTATTGATTCATGAGGGGGACGGGTTTAGTGTCCATTATTCATCGATCCCAACTATACCGACAATCTTTTGACTGAGCTATGTGAATCCATTGCCAACCTATCACAACCGCATCAAGATCTCCTTGTGCAATATTTGATTGAACCTACGAATGACGACGATAAGGATCATCAAGCTTTGTTTATGCATCTCCTCGATATATTACATCAGGCCATTCATGCACGGCTCTCTCATCGCTCAGCCATTTCAGACAAAAAAGTGTCACCGTATCAAGACAGCCTTGTGATCAACGTCACCAAATGCATTGCCATCTTATGTAAGCCTTGAAAGTCCAAGATCCAATACTTGATCAGGCATCTTATATCGCTATCTACAGATCGTCTCAACGAACAACGCCATTTTGTCGATTATACCAGCTTTTACAATGATGCCATCAATGACCACCTCGAGATCAAGGTCGATATACCCAACTACAAAGAACGCAAAGGGTAAATACACAAATACCAATTTGGGTAATGGGATGCTAACCTTGACGAGATAGATTTTCTTTTTGTGATTACCCCTTCGTTTTGAACGCCACTGCCAAAGCCGATATCCTTAAAGTGGAGAGCGTCTTTCAAATGCGACATGAATTGCAAGATGCCTTTTTTCGTGCATTATTCGCTGGTATGTTTTATTCATATTCTCAATAATGGTATGTCTAATCTTTGTCATTAGGTGTCAATAGCCCATATCTAGTGCTTTGCATTCGACGAGAACACATCATTTCCGATACGTTACACCAGGTACGCACCAACGCATCTCTCCCTCGCCTTTAGCACGTGACTGATAGAATGATGGTGATAGCTCGAACAAAAGACAATCCATGATCTCAAAAAGCAACTACGAGTTCAATTTGTTGGCGAAGAAGGGGTGGATGAAGGAGGCGTACAGAAGGAGTTTTTTCAGCTTATCATCCGTGATCTCTTTGATCCAAAGTATGGTACGTATCGAGAACGAATGTGGGGGATCAAAATGATACATGGTTTAATTTGGCATTGTGAGTAGGTATGTTTACCATGAATGAGGAATCACGATTATATTGGTTCACGCCGAATCCAAGCCAGACTGGTGAAAACACGGCAGAATTCAAGTTGGCCGGGTTGCTCCTTGCTTTGGCCGTATACAACAGCGTCATTCTCGACCTGCATTTACCTCTTGCACTGTATAAAAAATTGATGGGTGTTGAGGTTGGATTGGAAGATTTGAAGCAATTGGATCCGGTAAGTGATCAATAGGATAAATGATATCTATGAAAGCTAATCGCTTTTTATTCATAAAGAGTCTCGCACGTGGATTGGAGCGATTGTTACTGTTTGAAGGAGACGTGCAAGCTGAGTTTGAGCGATCATTCCAAGTGGATATGGAGACGTTTGGCCATGTATTTACTGTCGATCTCAAGCCTATGGGTGGTGAAATCAAGCTAACCAACGAGAATAAGCATGGTATACGAGTTACATCCAATGATGATTGGGATAGCGACTGATCCTGCGCACAGAATTTGTCGATTTATATGCCAAGTTTATTCTAAACGAATCCATACAAAAGGAGTTTGATGCATTTCGCGAAGGATTTGAACTGCTATGCCACGACAATGCCATCAATGTAAGTTGCTGTTTACATGGACCATGGATAAGACATACTAAGCGTGCATCAGATATTTCGGCCAGAGGAAATTGAACAGCTGATATGCGGGAGCTCAGATTTGGACTTTGAAGCGCTGGAGAAATCGACTGTGTATGATGGAGGATGGACAAAGGATTCACCTATAATAAGGTAGGTAAAAAAGTGGTATGCTTTTCCGGTTTTTCGACAAATGCTGATTGTGTTTTGCAAAGGCACTTTTGGGAGATCGTCCATGAATTCAGCTATGAGGAGAAGAAGAAACTACTTTTCTTTGCGACCGGGTCGGATCGAGTAAGTTGCAATATCCATTGGATAGCCGTGTTGATCGACACTGACGCTATGCATCTTCTAGGCCCCGATAGGAGGATTAGGGAAGCTGCAGTTTGTTATTGCAAAGAATGGAGCAGATTCTGACAGGTAGAAGTGGATGCATTATTATGCCATCAAAATGGAGACTCATATCTATGATAGGTTACCGACGTCTCACACCTGTTATAATGTCCTATTGCTCTGCGAGTACAACAGCAAGGAGAAACTGCGTGAGCGATTAATGACTAGCATAAGCAATGCTGAAGGATTTGGAATGATTTGATTTGAAAATATACCAAGGTATGCATCAAGCCAATGCACAGTGATGGGATATATATGTAACAACTTTTTTATAGATATTTCGTCATTATGTATGTATTCATTAGTAATACGGCAGCACCTGTGTGGAGTCAAAGTCAACCTTGTCACGAGTACAATAGACGGTTCAATAATGGTGTGAAATGACAAATACAAATACATCAATACGCGGATTTTATAAGCAAGCAGGGCTGGATTGGTTTTACAATGCAGGGGAGGAGGAGGAAAGGGATGATGATATGGTGTGCTTATGCCGTCAAGGTGATATGGTCGGATATCAGCCACAAGAAATATGGGGGTCTACTGATAATTAGTGCATCATTGTGCATGAATGTGTGTGGCTAGAGATACAGCAACGTGATGTTGACAAAGTCCCATATCGACGTTTATCGAGTGCCATGGAACTAGAAAGAAGGTCAGCTAGTGCCATTTTAAGAGGGGTGTTACACAAGTGATCATGACATATACCACACGAGTTTCATGCAGTCTCACGCAGCAACCGCAACATCATCTTTCTGTCAGCATCCGCGCATCATCTTGCATTGTGCTTTCGCTACGACTTCAATTACCCAATATCAAATTTTAGCAAGGTTCTTTTTTTGGATTGAATAAATGTAATTGTACTTTAAGCAGGGTGTGAGAGGGGAGCAGTAGTGGCACCGAGTCAATGGTGATTGTGTGTGTGATCATTCATCTCCCCCTCCCTACTTTCCTTGTTTGAATCTATTAGTACGGATTTCGGCAAAATGATACACCCCGCCGCATCACACGACAATCTTCTTCATCTGGCTAAAGTTGCAGACACTAGCCTGACCCCCAACCACACTAAGAGTGGTAAAGCAGCTGCAAGGTTGTGCTTGTGTTAGGGTATGTTATTAATTTGGCTCTAGACCTTCAAAGGCCTGTCCATCTTTGATGGTGGTGTTGCCATGATACGATGGGGGAAATTGTTTTACCTTGGCCGTTCCATGGATACAACGATCATCACAGCCGGCCCGATGCATGACTAATGTTCAAGAGGTGTTGCCGAAGGAAGCCGAATCAACGAGACTGGTTGGGAAGCATTTGACAGGTAAGCGTGCATTAAACAAAGACACCATGTGATCCAAATAAGACGACGCTTATTTGCTAGTTGTAAGTCTGCCATTCGTGAATGGTAACCCCATCCACAACACCACACCACTTACTCCCCCCTTTTCTTTCCTCACTTGTGATCCAAACCCGTTACCGAAGCAAATGATGTAATTCACAAACAACGGCGCGCTTATTTTATTCATTTTCTTCACCTCTCCTCCATCTCTTTTCTTTTTTCTCTCTTTCTCTTCACAATTCAATGACAGCATCACATCATACCTTTACATATCATCATTCATCTTCGCTCTTGGATTCACCGCAGCATCATCCAAGTGACGACCTTTTGCATTTGAAACCACAACACCTCTCGGGTACGACACCACCACTCATTCTTCCCCCCTTTTTTCTTACAAGCGTAATAGCTGACACACTCATTATTATTCAGGGCCTGTGGGTCAAGACGAGGTTGAGCAAGGCAGTTTATCTCCTGTTACCACTGATTCAATGTCGACATCATCATGCGATGACTGGCCGTCATCCACAACAACGCCTCAACAGCAGCAGCAGCAACAACTCCATCATGCATCCACACACCTTGTAGACAATTTTCTTATTACAAAGACAGCTCCCAGCATATACCTGTTTATATTTGTGAATCCATTATCTGGTGACGAAAAGGGTCGTGAATTAATAACCCTTCCCATTCAACACTTTCGATTACGGCGTCTTTCAGAAGTGCAAGTTCAGATCCATAATATTCTCGACAAGGAAGATCGTGAAGCTGGGATGGCGGAGATTACACGCATTGCATCAATCCTTGACCAACTACCGCCTATCCCAGAAGGGAAACTGCCACATGCTGTAAGCCAGCGTCATCTTCAAGTATGGAGTGCGGGTGGTGATGGTACAGTCATGAGCGTGGTGGAAATGTTGGCATCGTATCATATTGATCTCGACCAGGTGTTCTTTTCGTGTAAGTAGCAGCAAACGTACAGCAGTAAAGCAGATCAAGAAGGTTTATGGAGGTGGTTGGTTGACTTTTGAGCAATACATACACTTTAGGTATTCCATTTGGCACTGGTAACGACTTTAGCCAAGTGCTTGGCTGGGGACGTACCATACCCCATCGTGATATTCTTGGTCATGGATTACAGCATTTAGAAACACTTGTCATGGAACGACTTGTACGATCGGAGCCAGCACGTTTAGATATCTGGCAGGTAGAAATGACGACACACGCTAGTGGTTATGTGCGTCTTGCTGGACCTGATAGGCGTGATGGTCACGACGTTGCAGAAGTGAAACCCAGCAACCAAGGCAACACAGCCCACTCACTCACACGCAAAATGTGCAACTATATGTCTATTGGCGTTCAAGGCTATGTCGGCAGTGGATTTGAAAAACACCGTGCAGGAAATCGCATGGCCAACGTGCTTGTTTACACCATTGAAAGCGCCAAATGGGTCTTTTGGCGTCGCTTTCCACCTGTTACCCACTTTATTGAATCCATTGTTCATGGCAATGAACCTGTTCTTAAAGCACCCGATCCGAATACCCGTGGTAATAATAACAATGATCGCGATTTGCCGGAAATGACGAACCATCCGATTGATTTTGTTATCCAAAACATTCCTCACATCTGGTAAGTATCATCGATGCAGCTTTGTTTATATGCGTCAACACGTTCTCATACATTGTCTGTCACACGATATGCAGGGGACGAGAAGTGGATCTATGGGGTGAGGCGCGTTCAGGATTGGAATCCGTACGCCGTAGAAGTGGTCCTAGTGATCCATCCAATTGGCAACCACAACGAGCAAACGACGGTCGCATGGAAATTATGGTGATCCAGAATCTCATCAGCTATTTTAAAAAGCTTGCCAATATAAGAAATCACGTATCACGCCTTGGCCAATTCGAGACACCCTTTGAAATCCGTTTTCGCGACCCAAAACCGCAGCCGTCTTCTTCTTCATGGTGGCGCTCCATGTGGAAACGGAATCGCTACGAACGTGAAAACGTGATATGTATCATGTGCGATGGTGAATTCTACGTCTTAAAGGATCCCAAATCTCTCACTTTCTCCCGTCATGCACAAATATGGACACTCGGTCGAAATGACCAGCAAGGAGTCGGTCGTCTGGTGGTAGATGAACTGGGACACAACAACACCAACTCCCATTAACACTCATACACACTACATTTGTATATACTCTCTAATGCTACTTTATGTTCCTTACATGCTTTCTCTATTACTTTTATTATTACTTAGTCATTTTAATGGTAATCTTGTACGCTGTGCAGCCGTATACTACTACTCTACTCGGATTAAAATACAAGCATTTGTACGCTTTGCAGCTTTTGGCATGTCAGATGACTTATAGTTTTACAGAAAAGGGGGACTTCACGTGGGAGATCATTTAATAGTCAAACGTGGATATGATCGCGGATGCTGCGCCGAAATCTTTTTATTATTATTATCGATGAATCAAATAAAAAACAAACATGGGGGTGGGTGTGGGGGTGATGATTTATGCTCTCTTTTTGCCCTTGCGATCGTACTCCTCATCTTCATCGTCGCTAGCCTTTCTTTTACCTTTCTTGGCTTTGCTCAAGAAAGTATCTAAGCCAAAGACGTCTTCCTTGGGAGCGGATGATGCAACCATGGTCTCCTTTTCGAATTCCACAGGTCCACTGGATCCTTGACCACTACCTTCGGCACCGGCAAATCCCTTTCTCATGCCAAACTTGTCTTGATGGATACTCTTTTCCAATTCTTCTGCGTCTGTGCTGCCAAAAATGTCAGAATCGTTTTGATCGCCGCGGAATCGATAGATCGACGAGGAGGTTTGGTTGAACAATGGTTTGTCGTACAAGCTGTATGCTGTATCATGCATGATGAGATACTGAATTTCTCTTTCTTCCCCTCCTCCCAAAGTATTACTTACATTCATCATCCTTAAATCCTGATCCAATACCAGATGACTGATTGAAAAGGCGAGCGTCAAACATGCTATCTTTACTCATGGTAGGTTTGGCAAGACCCAATGCAATCTTTTCAGAGATATCACGACCGGATTCACTAGATGCCATGCAAGCGTGTGAATAAATATACCAAATCAGGGGATATTTTACTTACCGAGCCAAGTGTTTTGCCTTTGCTTCTGTACCCATTCGGCTCATACGCATTTCTCGTTCTCTTTGCTTTTGTCGTTCACGACGTAGACGATCACGTTCACGTGCCTTTTCATCATCTTCTTCAACTTCACGGCGTGCAGGTCGTCGACGTTCATCTTCACTTTCACTTTCACTGCCACTTGCTTCTTCAGAATCATCGGATGAATCATAATCAGGCATAAGAGATGCTGCTGTAGGACGATTGGCTGATGAAGGGGGTGCTGCTGCTGCTCCTCCTGTTGCTGCTGCTGCTGACGATGATGATGGTTTGAGACCAGCTCTACATAGAACAACCATCCATGAATGAATAGAGTGTGGAGGATGAATAACGAAGAAAAAAACCACCTACCGTTCCTCACGTGCTTTTTGAGCCAAATCTCGTAATTTTTCCTCTTCAGCTTCCTTTTGTTTCTGTGCCAATTTCTGTTGCATTAGATTGCGTTGTCGAACTTCTTCACGAGCATGTCGATCAGCGGCATAGAGTGCTTCGGAGAACTTTGCAAAGTTGTCATTGATAGTGATTTCTTGCAAGCCACGGCCATCAGCAGCGAGACGTTTGTCGAGAGGAATGGTATAACCCTTTGTATTCTTCCAGTTGGAAATGCAAGGAGGAATAACCCACTCTGCTTGTTCCTTGGCTGTCAATTTGCGAGGAGGTGAATGCATCACCGGTGCTGGTGGAGAGGGTGGTCCACGAGGAATCTTTTTATGCTTGAAACTAGGTGGTTCCATTGGATCAACAGGTGCATCCACCATACGAATAATACGTTGCTTGGCTCCTGCGTTGAAGCTGTCATTGGCCAAGTTGGTGGCAGGTGTGTATCGGATATAGGTGGGATCTTTGTTGGTACCACCGGATGTCTGGACAACGTTCTTGGGTTGTGCTGCTTTGATCTTGACATTGACAATACGTTCGAGTGCTGCCTTTGTCTTTTCAGCGACGCTTTGTACTTCTTCTTCACTGGGTCGATCCATAGCAATCTTTTCAACATCCACATCTTTACGCTCCTTGAGTGGCACCATATCCTTGAGCGACGAATGGATAATACGATCATCGCCATGTCCTTGTCGTGCAATTGCATCATATTTCACATTGCCTTCAGCATCCACTTGAAGTGTCAAGGCTCCTCCACTGCGCTCAGTAGGCTGCATATCTTTACGTCCCATATTCAATGGATACTGTGCAATGTGGATCTCTGGAAAAGCACCACCATTGCCGAAATCTTCGGGTACTCGAGGTCGATAACCTCCTCGTTTGCCGTATGGAGGAATGCGATCGTTGGGGCGAGTCGTTGCAAGCTGATTCAACTTCTTTTCATATTGTGGTGCAGATGACGTGGGTGCTGAATCCACAGTCTGTTGACGAGGTTTCGGCAATAGACTATGACGAATCCATTAGTAAACCAGCAAATTCAACTTGATCATCTTGCAGTTACCTTGAGAGAGTGGCCATTGCAATGGATTGTGTGTGTGAGAGGGTTGAATGGGTGTGTTTGGGAGAGGAGAGAAACGAGTGTAGAAATAGTTCAAGTCCGACGAGAGAAGTGTTTACCCTTTTTGGCTGTCCTTTGTCTTTCCGATGATGACCTATGCTTGTGGTCGCAGCAACCACTCTGCACTCTATAGATCTCCTTATTCCATAGTCCAATCTAGTTGAATTTTATATACAATAAACACACACTGTGGTATTAACAATGAAATCTTTGGCTCATTTTATTTCTTAGTAGGTTGCTTATCATCTCCATCTGAAGCACCTGTAGTGGGTAAACCAACATACACCTTGAACGTATCATAAATCAGCCATTGCAAGGCTGTAAGGGTACCAATCATGACAATACGAGGACCCAAACCACGCCATACACCTTTCCAGCCGAGATCCTTGGCAATATCCATGACAGTCATTTGCTTTTGACCTGATGGTGCTTCTGGTAGGTTGTTTAATTTGGAGACAATCACATCAGCAGGATGTGAAACAGTGGCGCACAAAATGCCTGCAATATAACCACCCATAAAACTGACACCGAGCTATATAATGTTGAAAGTGAGTGAATAGAATATAGAATAACCTCCATCATCCAACCTTACCTGTTGCATCTTGTTGTATTCAGATTTTGGTTTGCTTAGGCATGTCTTGTAAATCATTTCCACGGTGGCTTCAAAGGAGGCAAATTTCATCATGGTGTATGGGATCTGACGACCCCACAAAGGTACAATGCCCTTGTAAAAGCCTTTCAAGCCTTCAGCAGCCTTGAGTTTTTGAAATCCTTCTTTTGCATTTCGTGCGAACGGCGGATAGGAGGTTTGCATGCGTACTTTGAGAGCTTCCCATGGGCATAAAAATATGTCAGCAACAAATTCGGCTGATGCTGATGCTGTAAGATAGAGAATGCCTCTGTACTTGTGTGCAGCTTCTTCACCAACGGCTTGGCCATATGTATATTTAAAGTACTCGTATAAACCGTATTTACCAGCCCCCTGGAATGAATAACCGATGGCAGTAGGACCAAGACCCACCAAGATGCCACCAAAGCCTTCAGCCTTGATAATGGTCTTCCAGCCATCAAAGATACCCTTGTAAAGGTCAGGTTTCACCTAAACGTAGCGGCTGTGTGATAAGTATGCTATTATTGAACCGCGTTTGGGTGCATGTATCGTTTACCTGTAAGCGACATTTGACAAGATCAAGGGGAGTCATGAGGGAGTGTGTTGGGCTATATAGACACATCATATTCGTGATGAGTTGGGTGTCTAATGCATAAAGCGCGTGTTGTATTACCCGCATGCTAAGATACCGCCTAGCCCACAAGCCAAAAAGTACTTGTTGCTGTATAGCTCAATGGGCTGCTTTGGAGCCAAAGGTCTGTGTTCTTGCACGGATGATATAAAGTATTTGTTGACAATAGAAGAGGAAGACATGATATAAGTAGTGAAGAAGGGAAGGGCAAGATCGCGTGTGTTCTTATAAGTAATTCCTCGGTTTTTTATTTCACCCAGAATGCAGGTTTCACCCATGGCGCAAAACAATTACCGCTCTACTATCGCCTTATCGCTTGCATGGAAATCTTCCAACAACCCGCCGGGTCATGGTATAAGGTACTTTTCGGGGAATAGTTTAGCATGACAATGACGATGATGATAATGTCGTTCTTATGCCATCACCACCACCATGCACTGGGTTGTCTCATGTTTTCCCCTGGTATGGAGACATATCATGCAAGATAACAAACAATGCAAAATGTTAATATTGTTATTGGGACAGGTGATAAGAATGGTGGCAGCATTATATACGGTCTCTGAAGGAAGAATACAAATGATAAAAGAAAATAATGCTACTTTAATATTCGAATCATAGTGGAGTAGTAATAGCAGTTATGATGTGTGAGAGCTATTCTTCTATCACTTCCATCTTCTGTGAGTCACGGATAGAGCTACATGAGTCATTGTTGGGCCTGTCAAAATCCCAGTTTGGGTCATTCATTCTTGCTTTATCTCCACCTACCTTCTCTATCGTTCACAATGCCCTTCACACTTGAAAAGCTCATTCGTCCCAATATTCTTGCATTGCTCCCTTATCGTTGTGCACGCGATGACTACGATAGCGGTGTTCTTCTTGATGCCAACGAAAATGCTTACGGTCCAGCTCTTGCAAACCAAGTCGACGGCGATCTCAACCGTTACCCCGATCCATACCATGTGCGTGTCAAGGAACGCCTAATCAAGTATCGCAACATTCCTTCCACCAACCAAGTCTTCCTCGGTGTTGGTTCTGATGAAGTTATTGACTTGGTGCTTCGTATCTGCTGTATTCCCGGCAAAGACAAGATCCTTATTACTCCACCTACCTATGGCATGTATTCCGTGTGCGCACAAATCAATGATGTCGGTGTGGTCAAATCAAACTTGGATGTGGAGAATGGCGCCTTCCAAGTGCGTACAGACGACGTAAGTATAGATATTCGTATATTTGAGAAATAGAGTCAATCAGTCATTGATGATGAGATGGTGCTATCCTATAGGTGATTGCCAAGATTAAAGCCGATCCTACCATCAAGGTTGTCTTCCTTTGTTCACCAGGCAACCCCACAGGTACATGCCTCAAGCACGATAGCATCCGAGAGATCCTTGAATCCGGTTATGAAGGTCTTGTGGTGGTCGATGAAGCCTACGTTGATTTCGTGGAGCAGGAGAATGGATCCGTTGCAAGCTGGACTTCCAAGTATCCCAATCTTTTGGTTATGCAAACTTTGAGCAAGAGCTTTGGCCTTGCTGGTATCCGGTAAGGACGATGATGATGGATGGTGATGGGAATGGTTTCCTAACTTGTTATTTTCAGGTTGGGTATTGCTATTGCTGATAGTGCACTTATTCAAATCCTCAACAACACCAAGGCTCCTTACAACATTGGTACGCCAAGTGCTCAAATCGCCTATGATGCTTTATCCCCCGAGGGTCTCGCCAAGATGAACGAATACCGCAGTGCCTTGATTGCTCAACGTAACGCTCTTATCCAACAATTCCAAAACTTTAAGGTGCCTGGCCTTGGTCGCATTTTGGGTACCAACGATGCCAACTTTGTGTTACTCGAGGTCTTGGATAAGGATGGCAAACCTTGCAACACTCGATGTGAAAAGATCTACAAGCTTATGGCTGAATCCAAGGATGTCGTCGTTCGTTTCCGTGGCAAAGAGTATGGATGCACTGGTTGTCTTCGTATCACCGTTGGCACAGAAGAGGAAAACAAGACCCTTGTCGAGCGATTGGAAGAAGCTCTCAATGAGACCGCTTAAGATTTATACAATAGACACTTTACGCTATCATCCCTGTCATTCCTTTACTGCATTAAAACCAACACTGGATAAAGTTGTTCATTATACATTTATTGGACTTTGATTGATTCATCACACGATAGTGACTCGGGATGAACTAAGGATTAATAAATTCGAGAGCCATTGGGTGTTCAAGTATGATGTGGCGTTCTCTTGACAGGTGATCTAATTTACAATCACATTGTCTTGTGTACATGGTATGTATAGGTGCTTTGGGAATGTAGGATCATGATTGTTGGGCGCAAATAAAAGCCATGAATCCATGACTTTACGGAACTATTATGAGGTCCTTGTTGCCAGAGAATTCGTTGGCCTTCACCGTGTCATGGAAGATTGAACCAATTTTCTGTATGGTCATATCAAAGATAATAGTAAATTGTAAGATATGACTACAGCAGGCTTCTAGCGTACTCACCGTGTAATAATTACATGCAGTGATGTTGTCAGCCCCTTTGTGATATGGAGATCATGCTGTACTTGCTGTTTGTTTACGGCCTCCTCAACTCTTTGGCGTGTGCTTGTTGGAAAATTAGTGTCGTATAGTGCTGGCAAATTCCACTCCCGTGAGTGATCCGGAAGGATGGATCCGTGTTCGTGAAGAGAAAGAGGATGGATCAAGCGATCCTGGTATTTGTACGATAAATGAACGTCATCGAAAGCGGAACCAAGGTTTGTTGATGATAGTTCTGCTTTTTCCAGTCGATTGGTGATTTCCAAATACAACCATGCAATTTCAGTACCCAACGCTAGACCATGAGACGAACTTAAATTTTGCAATGCATCCTTTTTCTGGTTACTTGTCATGTCTCCAATATATATCCAAGTTCTGATGTCATCTCCGTTTAATTGTCTAGCCATCGAACGACAATCATCATAAGATCCACAATAGATGATAACTCTTGCACCGGATGCCCATTCCCGTCTAATGCGCTGAATACTTGCTGTATCTCGTTCGATTGAAGAGCCGATATTTGCCTTGGCGTATCGGATGTTTGGTCGTACCGTATGCTCAGGGCGGATATCGATAAAATGCTTGATCTGAAGAATATTTTCAAGTGTCTCTGAGATTGATCGTGGCAATGTGGCGCTCAAGCAAATAATAGGTACATTGTGAACACGGACACTGATTGCAGCATTCACAGCTGATGCTCGATAGCCTCTGTCAGCGACAAGCATGTGTGCTTCATCATAAATAATACGACCCATATGCGGAGCGAGATTTCGCAAGGATTCTGAAAATCGGAAATGACCGCAATTTTCCATCTGCACCAGGATAAGATCATATTGTTCGAGCCCAATAGTGACACCATCTTTGTCCCAGATATATACATGGATCCCCAGTGCTCTTGCTCGTTCCTTCAAATCGTGTAACAGTGATACCAAAGGGACAATGACCATCGTGACATTGCGAAAAGCAGCTCTGGTCGCGCGCCATCATACACGGAGCGAAAAATACATCGCTTTTACCGGTCGTTGCAATTATTGATGGGCTGCCACGGTTTTTTCGTGTGATTCTTGCATCCATGTAGCAACCATTTCAGTGTGGGTAGCCAATTGCGCTGCCATTTGATGGCTAATATCAACCGTTGTGTTGTATGCATTGGTCGCCCGTTGGATAGATCCAATGACAGGTACAAGTTGGGCACTGACTCGTGTCGCTGCATCACGTGCGATATAATCAGCACAAAGGTTGTTGGCGCGATCACTGGGTCGTGTATTTTCCTGATCATTCTGCTGCATACGTGGGGCATCAAGCATATCAATGATACTGTGCCATAACAAAGAAGTGCAATAAAATTGCTCAAACTTGTCTGATGGGACTTGTAGAGGCACGCTGCTAAGGCGACCATAGATCAATTTTGCTGTGTGTGCTGTATGGCCGTGTTGCTCATATCCTGCCAATAAGGAACGGTATTGATCTGCAGACATTGGTTGCAATTCGTGGATCGTATGTTGGATTTCTTCTTGTTGTTCATCACCATCATCGTCATGATCATTGTCCACATTCAACATATGCATCACGGGAGATAACTATATCGAGAGCAACATCATGATCTATATGAGACGGTGATGTCAAGCATATGATTAGGCTTTACCTTATGTATTACAAGGACCCAATATCACAATGACGGCCACGACAACAATGAGAGCAGGATAACAACGAAGCAAAAAAGCCTTGGGCATTTGATACTGTAAGCAATCAAGACAGAGGAAAGAGACATGCGGGATCATGATAGGCGTCGACAACATCTTTTATTTGCACGGTGGGCGTGGGGATTTCTGTGCTCACCAAGAGTGATAAAATGTTTGTTGGGGTATGATTTGGAGCATGAGCTGATAAATGATGGGATGATTAAGTCCGAAGAGCCTAGGTGTAATGTTGCCCATGCATAAACTCGCCAAACTAGAGCGAGTGGTAGCTATGTGCTAAAGAAACCATTTATCAAATCCTTTGCCTTTCCCATTTTGTGCGCATTTTCAGAGAGTTTCTTGGTGTGATTGATAAAACTTTATAAAGATATAACAGATCTAGTAAATCTAAGCAGACTTTTTGAATTCCTGCAAAGCACCTGCAAGACGAGCCACAGCTTCACGTCCTTCTTCAGGGGTAACGACAAGTGGGGGAACAATGCGGATGGTGTTGCAGCCAGCTGTCACCAAAAGCAAACCACGTTCACGAGCCATCTTGATAACAGGGGAAGGATCCTTGAACAACTCGACGCCCAAAAGCAAACCTTGACCACGGACTTCCTTGATGACATCAGGCATTTCAGCTTGGAGTACCTTAAGATCAGCCTTCAATGCATCACCCTTTTCCTGCACAGACTTGAGGAAGCTTTCATCGCTTATCCTTCCAAAGACATGGAGAGCCACACCGGTAGCGAGTGGATTGCCACCAAAAGTGGTACCGTGATCACCAGGCTTAATGATTTGAGATACCTTGTCACTGGATAAGACAGCACCAATGGGCACACCGTTGGCAAGCGGTTTGGCCATGGTCAAAAGATCCGGCTTGATGCCACCATGATGCTCGTGACCCCACAATTTACCCGTACGGCCAAGACCACACTAATCGAATGAATGAATACCTTCAACGCATATGCGTGTACTTTTAAAATATTACCTGAATTTCATCAAAGATCAACAATGCCTTCTTTTCGTCACAACGCTTGCGCAATGCTTCGAGGAATTCCTTGTTGGCTGAATGGATACCGCCCTCACCTTGGAAAGGTTCAATGATTACACCACATACGTCATCGTCGATGGCATTGAGAGCAGCGTCCACGTCGTTGTAAGGGACGGATGAGAATCCAGGCACCAAAGGAGCGAATGGGATTTGGTATTTGGGATTGTAAGTGGCAGACAAAGCGCCCATGGATCGACCGTGGAAACCATTCACAAAAGAGATAATCTTGGTCTTTTTGCTATTGTCGCCTGCAATGTGTTTGCCCCATTTACGAGCAAATTTCAATGCACCTTCGTTTGCCTCGGTTCCTGAATTGGCAAAGAAAATCTTGCTGGCCCAATCGCCACCATGTTGTTGTGTGGTCTTTACAATCTTTTCAGCAAGCAAGCCAGCTGTCTCGCTATAATACAAATTGCTGGTGTGCACCAGTTTCTTGGCTTGTTCTTCCAACACTTTGGCGACTTGTGGATCGGCGTGACCCAAGGCAACAACAGCAATACCGGCAGTGAAATCGAGATAGGCACGATCATCCGTATCATAAACATAACAGCCCTGACCACGGTTCAGCACAAGGTCAGGTCGGCCATAGGTGGACATGGTGTATTGGTTGAAACGTTGAACAGTCTCTTGTGTTGCTGGAGATACATTGCTGTCAGGATGTGTAATCTATGTATATTAACCCTATAAGCAAGTCTATAATACGGATACCATTGAATGCTTTTGCTTTTTACCTCTGTCACTGGTTTGGGAAGACTGCTCATAAACCGGACCTAGAGAGTGAAGCGTAACGTGGGAACGGCGTGAGAAAAAACCACAAGCGTGGATCAGGTTCAATTATAAAGTACATTGGGCTTGGCACCATGTCGAGAAAGTGTAGAGGCAACAAGACGAGTCGATCGGTGGAATCGGTGCATGGGTGTGAAAGCGGGGGTAGAAGAAAGAGAATTGACAACAAGTGGTTGTCTGGAAAATGATCGCCTTTTATCGGACTGCTCCTATGAGTCACCTTGATGTGGCCTAGCGTGGTAATCCCCCAGATAAGGATCCATGCATACAACTACAATTACAAGGCAAATATATGATCAATCCACTGCGTCTTATATGTCATTAGCTTTTAGCTGCCCCACTTTTGATTTGCATATCCCCTGTTTCAGTGCTGAGTTGTTGTCCTTTGTTGTTGTTGTTGTTGTTGACATGGCAACACAATCTCATCATACCAAGCTCTCATCTATATAGCTACTAAGCATAACCAACAGCGTCATTGGGTTGGTGATAGTAACGACGCGGGACTAAATGATTGTGTACCCAATAACGCGCACTTTATTATAGGATGGTATCAAGTTTGATGTGGGAAAGAATCCTGAGGTTGCTTTTGTGCATCTGATGGGGTTACAATACTCGCTATTCTTTCCCACGACAGCTTTGGGCTGTCAGAGATCATGAACCAAATTTATGCAAGCTGGGTCTGTAATCTCGCATGGTGATCATTCATCACATTCCTTGTACAGTTACACGACCTTCAGCCATTGTCTGCTTTTCAATTATCGGAGGAGGGGTGTACATATGTATAGCCATGGGTAAATCAAATTCATCACTACATGTCGATCACGGATCGTGTATTTGCACAATATGATATATAAAGCTACTTTTAATCTATTACTGCAATTGAGTCCATAGCAATTCGGCTTGTTCAACTGCTTCTTTAGGTCTATCTTTAAAGTACACAAAATGGCCCTATTGAATACGGATGAATGAGTGATTTGCCCTTTTTACCCCCTTCTCATCCCATGTAATATATACCTGTAATCCAGCTGTGCTGATATCTTTGTCGGCAATACGCTGTACGAATGCATCCTCCAACGCCTTTTCATCGTCGCCATAGAATCGTCGGAACATGTTGCGGATCTGCAGTTCTGTTGCGTTACCGAGAAACTCTTTAAGGTCGACACGTCCTGGTCGAATCAATGCGGGATCCAAATTCTCAACATGGTTGGTGGTCAAAAAGATGATGCGTTCCTCTGCTGAAGCCACACCATCTAGAGCATTCAATAAACCACTAAAAGTGATCATTGACTGGTATCTATATATATAAAATGAGTCATCATCATCATCATCATCCTGATTTTGTCATGCTGTGTCTTACCCTTGGTTGTCCGATTGTTTGCGTTTTGTAAAGGCTGCATCGATATCTTCCAGTAACATGATACTTCGTTCAGGTACATTGCTTAGTAAATGATTCAGACGATCATCGGTGAGACCTCGTTCCGATAAATTGAGAATGCAAATGTTGTATTCGAGCTCGCCCTGAACATAAGCCGAATGTCAGTATCCATCATTTCTCGATATCATAAAGCTACTTACAGCAAGGGCTTGGATAAAACTACTTTTACCCGATCCAGGAGGACCATACAAGAGATAACCGCGTCGATAGGGGATACCTCGTTCATTGTACCATTTTCCATTACCGATAAAGGCCTTGACATCATCGACAATGCGTTCCTTGATACCAGCATCCAGAATGACCGATTCGAGCATGCGACGTCTACGTGGCATACCAAAAGGACGCCATTCATGGCCATACGAGGTATAAATGACCGTTTTTCCTTCTTGCTTTTTCAGTGCCATGGCTTGTGCTTCTTGAAGTAGCTCTGTAAACACGTGACGATCCCTTGAGAGTGTAGTGATGGTGATTGTTTCCCAAGGACTGCCGGTTGTCAGATCCATCATTTTGCCATCCCGTTGTCGCTGCACCTTCATCCATGCACCATGCCATCGGAAATAATGGATACCAGGACCAGGTACTAATCCAAATGTCGTGGTGATACTGCCATTATCATGTTGCTTGTAGGAGGTTTCCACTGCTAGATGCTGCATGCGTCGCTTGGGTGATTGCTGTGCCATCCATTGCAGGAACCATAGATACGACTTGTCCTTGGAAGGAATCTCGAGTGTCACCAAAAGACGACGTTGTACATAGGCTGCACCAAGGTTCAATCCTTGTCGAAGCACCGTCAAAGCAGCACCCACACCAATAAGACCAAAGCCTGCAGAAAAGTATGGGTTCGAAGTAATGTTGCTGAAAAGACCACCCTTGTTGTCATGGGGGGTTGTCATGGGCTGTTGTTGCTGTTGCTGCTGATCCATCACGGGCAATGGACTCGGATCGTCCGTCATGGTGCCTGATGCAGGTGAAGACGGCTGTTGCAATGCTGGAAATGCCGGCATGGGTGTTATTGTGTATGTGTGTGTTGGTGTGTCAAAGCTGAGAAGCAAATCCCAAAAGCAGCCCATCCCCACCCGATCCATGCTAATTTAATCAGCCACCCACCCATCAAAAGATAATGTTTAAAAGTAATGAAATTCATTGTTGGATAATATTGAACTTGGAAGATCTGGATCTCCTTCAGGGGCAGGGAAAAAGTAATCAGCTTGGTTATTGTACATGTCCAATGTGGAGGAGGGTAATGCGGGTGTTGGTATATCGAAAAGTCCATATCCAGTAGGTGGTGGTGGTGGCGTATTGTTGGTAGTAGTAGTAGTAGTAGTAGTAGTTGGCGTTTGTTGTTGTTGTTGTTGTTGTTGTCGTTGTTGTTGCCTACGTCTTGAAGATGATGGAGATGATGAAACTCGACGGTGTGTTGTGCCATCCGAGTGAAATGCAATAAATGTAAATGGCTGACTTGTACTTGTACTCGTGATACTGCTGCTACTACTACTTGAGTCCGTTGATGTCTTGTAGGGTAATGATGACATTCCTTTTATTGAGCCATAACCATTTGCAGCAGCAGGGCTCGTTGTTGTTGTTGTTGCCATGGATGGGGTGGGTTGCTGTTGCTGTTGAGAAGACGTGGTGGTCGATGCATATCCAGAGACAATCGATTGTGATCGTTGATGATATCTGGCCTTGAGATATTCCAATGTTCTTGATAGCATTGAAGCTTGATGGATATTGTTTGCGATAATAGGAAGCGAATCCAATCGAGCCATCGTCTTGTCAAATGATATCTCGCTAAATATAGTGGTCCTTCGATCCGACTCATGTGAGGAAGCATTCGCCAGATGAATACGCAAGGCCATCACCACAACATGTAATGTGGGTGGGGACATTGATAACTGAATCAGCTCAGAGTGTGGAATGGTATATACCACATAGCTGATAATAATGGCAGCAAGGAAACATATTTCAAATGAGGGACGTGCAAAGGGTGCCTTGGTTCCACTATCCTGGTTGACAAAGGGGCGGTGTGCCTGAATAAGGTTGTGCATGAAATACAGCGCCTCTAAGCCATTCAGCCTACTCTTCTTCGTTTGCGATCCTCGGATATTAGCAAGGTATTCTTCCAAGGGATGACATTCAGAACTGAGCCATGTATCGACTGTGGACATGGTGGCATTTGTCTGCATAATATAAAAACGTCAATGATCCTATGTTTGTTGCTGCTGTGGCCCATGTATACCTTGAAGGCTCCAGGTAATTGTGTTTGTACGCTGTAATTGTAACGTATAATTTTCCCAGCAATGTTGCTCATGACGGTCATGTATCGAAGACTCTTGATATAATCGGCTGTATATTCATCATCCTCGGTAGCAATGTATTCTGGTAACGGGATGTCACTTTACGAAGAATGATGAGTCCATGTGAAAATAACATTGATTGATTGATTGATTGATACTTACATGTCCTTTTCATCCAGAATGGAAGGCCTTCCATAAGTCATACTCATTGTGCGTTCAGTCACCAACAATGACCAAAAGGTGCGAATACACCATTGTGCTTCCAAATCATTCTCCTTTTGGCGGAATCGAAAAATCCGATGAAGACCCATATCAATGGCTAGACGTACTGCTTCACCCACCAAAAGCCATGCACGCGTAAGATGCTTTTCCAATTTGCTATGCTCCAATTGATTTGCGATGATCACTAGCGCAAGCACAGTGCTGAAATGGGGTGTATCATAGTATTCGTCACGATGCTTTAAAGCAATATGCAAAAAGTGCTGACTCAAGCTTGGATCCACTGCTGCTGCTGCTGCCAAAGGAGGATTGTTGTTGTTGTTGTTGTCATGAGATGTTACTGCTGCTATGGCACGTGCAAATAAGCCGTAAAAAAAGAGAGGAGAGAGCGTGGAAGGTTGACCTGTGCGACAATGATCGAGTTCAATGAAGATTCGATGTTTACCGAGGATCGAAGGGAAAAACGGATCCACTTTGGCACAATAATACTCCACAAGCATGGATTGCATTTCAATCGATAGATTCGGAATCTCGAGTGGCGGAAACACGGATGATGTCGCTGGAAGAAGAGATGATGGCACGTTGGCATTGTTGACATAAAAAGAAGTTTCACCCATAAAGTGACCTGATGGATCAATTGACATGCAATGCTGTGCAGGACAATTTGTTGTTGGAGGAGGAGATGCCATAGGTGTGGATGGATTATTACATGTCATTGGAGGAGCCACGCTACTGTTGACAGGAGTGGATGATGATGATGATGCAGTGAATCGATCCATTCTAAAGGATTGTTGTTGTTGTATACGTGAACTGGGTTCAGGAGGTGTCGGTAATGGCACGTCGTTTTGTGGTGGTGGAGACGCGGTGGAGGGTCGTAAAGGAGCTGATACCCCTGGTGCATATCGACACTCGTGTCGTTGTTTGACACAAGTCCCACAAGGCAAGTACCCATCGCAACCCGTTTTGCGTTTTCGACATCGCTCGCAAGCATTGGCGACCTTGATTTTCTTGGCGGATTTGGTTGTACCAGGGACGGGTGAATCGACACCTTCAAACGCTCTGATAATAAGTCCGGCACCTGTATTGTGTTGAATGCTGACCTCCTCGTGAGACAAGTCGTTGAGAATGTGCTTGGCCAATGTTCGCAGAATGTCCAATGTACGAAAACGGAGGGGGGCAGGGTCTTCAAACATCAAGCCTGTTGATACAACAAGTGTAATAGAGCGTGGTGCATCAAACTCGGAAAAAGGTACCACAGAAGAAATGTGGAAAGATACCCACCCACCCACTCGTCGCTTTCATTTTATATCATTACGCCGTTCACATGATTTGATTTCCCGGATACAGAACCTTCACCCTAGCAACGGCTTGTACTTGCCAAGAGAAAAAAAAGAGACAAAAGAGAAAGCAGAGAGAGAGAGAGAGATATCAAGGTGTCACACATATCCATGGATACAACTTTTTTCCTCTTCAAAGTGATGTTTATTCAACTTGGCACGCACACACGGTAATATGTTGAATCACGCAGTATATGCATGAGAAGTGCGCTACGCTAAAGGATGATTGGATGGGAACGGATCTACTCTTATCGTGATACGAACTTCCAAGTTTGCACTTTTACAGATAGAATCCCATTACTACTACTACTGCTGTCAACATTGCATCTTCATGTAGCATAGACTTCCAATGCAAAAATAATAGAAGCATATAGTGTCATAGCCAAGCTACTTGGCACTTTTTTTTCTGAGCCCTTGCTCAGCCGTTCAAATCAAGCTTTTCGCACATAGTCTTGGCTTGCACTACAATTACAGGTTACACACGAATGGTAGTAGCATCCCCTCACCGACCATTGAATAAGCGTTCGCTCATCATCAAATCTAAGAAATTGATCCATTGGAAAGATAAGCATCAACAAAAAGGAAAATGAGCGGGCATCTTTAATATGAAAACAAAGAAAATGGGATGATCACTTAGCATATATATATACATCGACACATACACCACATAGGTACACACAACAACACGCAAAAAAAAAAAAAAAAGCAAAATGTAAATGAAAAGAAAGAAAAAAAAGGAGGGACAACCCATGGATCAATACAAGAGCATAAGCGTCAAGGAGTCATCATTGTCATTGGACTTTGTTTCGACCTCCATGACTTGTTCCTCGGGCATATCGCTTACGACCGTATCGTCGATCTGTACAACCACATCTTCTTTACCAGCCACGCGGCGGACAACCTCCTTAATTTGACTGCTGTTTTCATGTCCCATTTTGCTGGCGAGCTTGTCCTTCAAGTCTTGCACAGTCAATTCCTCAAGATAAATGGCGCGGTGCAGGTGCTCAGTGGGTAACTTTGCAAATAGACATAATTCTATGAAGGAGTGGGTCGTATCATGCTATGTACTTTTTAAATGGTGACAAACACTTACTTGCAGTACGACGTCGTTGCTGAGGAACATAGGATGGATCCATATCTGCCACTGTTGGAGGCATAAAATAAGGCTGCTGTTGCTGATGTGTGTGCGATAATGCCGCTGAAGATGAAGGTGGTGGAATACTAACACCACTACCAGGTGCCATGTCGTAAGGTCGTTTAACACCAACGCCTTGGGTGGTTGGGGTCATAGGTAATGATGATACAGCAGCATGCTCGTTAAAGCGTCGATATGGATCATGGTATTGTTGCTGCAATAAATGGTGTGGATGTGTTAAGGGTGGAGGTGAGGATGATGCAAAGGCACAAAGGACCGTGTAAGGCTGCGTTTGCAAATACCCTAACCACATTGGATGGGGTTCACCATTTTTGCCTGTCATGGGGTAAAGTTACAACTAGGATCATTCATTGTTGTTATCATATCATTACTCACCACGTAGCTTTTCTAATTGCTTTTCAATATGACGTGCATCGTCCTTGTTTTTGCGTTCAGCCCCCTTTTTTTTTTGGGAATAAAATGAGCATCAATGCAAGACAATGAAAATTGTTGTCATGCGATATATTACCTTATCTCGAAAGAGCTTGATTTGGCAATAACATCGCTCCAATGGTGCTGGTTCGGTAGCAACGGCTTGTGAGACGACATGTAAACGCAGCGGAATACCCTTGACACCTTTAATGCGAGAGAAATCGGTGGACAAAAAGTTGAATCGAATGTTGATAGATACGCCAGCTTTGCCATTCCATCGAAAAGAGATCCCATCAAAGTAAGGACACTCGATATTGTAAACGCCATTGCTATGCGTTGTATCTAGTAAAAGGAGATCAGTGTTGGTTTTATTGTGCGTGTGATCTGTTGTCAGCCCCTTCACTGCTACTCACCAATGTCTATAGCACGTGCATTGTCAGGATCTTTTTGCTGGCTCAACCAAAACTTCCAAAAGTCAACAGCGACTTTTCGATGCGACTCGTCATGGAACATGATGCTGACAGTGGTCGAGATATCACCTTCAAATTCTTCTGCATCTGTTATGCTCAACCCATACATTTGACCTAGTTTGACAACATGTTTATAAATGCTCACGTATGATTTGGAAAACGTTGTTCATACCTTTGTTTAGATACGTCAGTGGTAAATCCTCGCTCTTTTGTGCTGCTGCAGTAGGAGCTAGATTTTATAATGGAGGATCGTCATTGTTAATAAGCACAGATATGCACCATGATGGGTCATTTACCTTCCAATATAACTTCATATCGCATGTTGCTAACAAGGATGAGCAATTAGGGAAGGGGGCAAAAGACGCGTTACACAACCCTTACTTTGAAAATGGAGCGGCGGATGACGAAGGACAGCTGGAGGGTGGCGATGGAACCACTGACATAGTCGATGTTGAAGATATGTGCGATCGAGGAGACGAATATGAATATGGAGGTGGATGATTAAAAGGTGGATGCTGATTATGCTGCTGATGATGATGCTGCTGTTCCATGTTATATGGAATCAGCGGTGACGATGTTGGGCTTGGGAAAAAAAGCGGTGATGAGGTGGTGATATAGCTGTGTTTGGTGGAAAGAGAACTAGGATGCAGTTGTCTGCTGAAGGATTGGCTTTTATATAGGGGTGAATATACTTTTTAAGGATACCTTTTGCATTGGCAACTTTTGCGAGTATATATCTCTCTCTCTACCTTTCAGTAGTGAATCCAAAAGTTGGTGGTGGCGGGATCGGACCGAAAGATGATGATGACGACGACGTTGAAGATGCGGTGGGTGATGGATAAGGATGATTATTATTCATGCTAATATAGGAACAAAGAGCCAAATTGACGACGACGACAAGTGCTCATCCAGCTTGGACAAGTTTGATTCAAGTGAGCACAAAAAAGGGGAGAGAGAAAGAGAAAAAGAGAAAAACGAAAAGAGAGCGAAAAAAACAATAACTTAAAAAAAAACTTGAACGAATTGCCTTGATAAGGCAACGTCTCTCCCACCACCGCCCATTTGCTTGGTCGAGATCCTCTCTTTACCTACACACGGCTGCTTTTGATGATTGTTTACCTTGTATATCACTCCCCTCACTAGCATCATAGGGGTATATGTACTATGTACATAGGTGATGTGTGTATACCTTGATGGATGGGTCGATCGTGTTGTCAGGGATAGGTGATGTTTTTTGCATGATGGTACGTCCTACGTGGATGGCAATCTTTGTTGACAAACAAGCTCTTTGTTCAACAGAAAACTAGCCTCAGGCTTGTTTGGGTAACCTTGTCAAAAGGTTATGGGAACCCAAAATGACACCGCAATCCTCCCAGACTAGTGGTTACTTTGGGGTTGTTTGTCATGCAATTATGTTCCACATGTATTCGTGCGATATCCCTGATGAACGTTGGAAAAGTCATAAAGCATCTTGATTCATTACAACGTGTAAATGGGTGGCAAAGATGAAATCTTGGAAAGTTATCTCTTGACACCGACTTTTTGTGTATCCATCAATAAATGAGACCGTATGGTTACGCAGTGTAACCCTCGCGATGTCTGTGTGTGTGTGTGGTTACGATGTATGCGAGGCATCGTGGGGATATCACGATGTCATGTCCGTGTACCCATACATATTTCTTGTTGCTCTCTTTTTCGTGAGGATTGAATTACTCGTAGATCGATTTCGTGTGCTTCGGAGAATCCACGCCGCGCGCGCTCAAACATGCAGCGCTATGATGTGCTCTGCTGTTATCCATGGCATCTGTTGTGTTTTGTGCTACCTGTTGAGCACAGACGTTAGCACGCTTCATTTTCCTTGTTTGGGGTATAGCGGTCCAGTATTCGGGACCACCGCAAAGAGCCGCTGCTGTGGGCTGATGTGCAAAATATGACATTTTTCATTTTACTGGGGATAGCCCTTCTTTATCGTACGATATTCTCCAAGGAGTGGTATATTTATTGCAGTGATTGCAATATGTCAACATACAACACCTTTTATGTCACAAACTCTCCAACAATATGCATAACACGTCAAATGACGTGTCAAAACAAAGATACAAGGTACATAGGGTGGATGGGGGGTGATGAAAGTGGTTAGTTAGAATAGTGAACTACCATCTGGGTTCTATTATCACATATCGATGGTTTTGGGCTATGCAAGAGGTTGCCAATGAGCGGGCTTAAATGCTGCACCCAACGTATGGCTGGATATCGCTGCTGCCTATGTCTGACCTATATAGATGATCATGATGTTGTATAACAGAAAAGAGGAATAATGTTTATTTTTCGATATCTTCGATAATGGTGATTGGACATCAACTGTATTAGTGGAGAGAATAGCAGGGGACGAGTAAAAAAGCTTGGTTGCTATGTAAAGTGAAACTTGGGGCAGGGTCGTCGCCAATGGAGATCCATTTTGGGATGGATGGAAAAAGGAGGTGGCTTGTGTAGTTCTACCATGCAGCAGCTGGCATTATCCAAGAACTTTTTCGTTAGATCCTTTTTCTCCACACTCTCACCATGTCACCCACCGCCATTACCAAGCGTAAACGAGACGAGCCCACCGATGCTGCTGAACTCAAGAAGCAAAAGAAGTTGAAGAAGGAGAAGAAGGATAAAAAGGACAAGAAGGAGAAGAAAAAGTCAAAGAAAGAAAAGAAGCAGCACAACGACGACGACCATAGCAAACCCGAGAAAGCGATTGAGCCACAGCAACAACAGCCTTTGACCAATAGCGACGATTCGTCTTTTGATCAGCTTGCAAAGTACACTTACAAGGAACATGCCGAGTTGACATCGCTTCCCGAGAGCACGATCACTGACTACTTGAAGAAGAACGAGGTTGATATCCAGGGCGATCTCAAGTTGCGACCTATCCTTCAATTTGCATACACCAATGTGCCAAAGAAGCTTTTGAAAGTATTCGACAACTTCAGCAACCCTACACCTATCCAAGCAACAACATGGCCATTTACATTATCTGGACGTGATATCGTGGGTATTGCAGAGACTGGATCAGGCAAGACTTATGGCTTTACGTTACCTGGTTTGGTGCATCTTGCTTCCAACAAGTCCAAGAGCAAGAACCCATCCATGTTGGTATTGTCTCCCACTCGTGAATTGGCCATGCAAAGTGAAGAGCAAGCACGTGAAGCTGGCAAGATGTTTGGATTGAAGACCATTTGTTTGTATGGCGGTGTGGATAAGGCATCTCAAGCACGACGTCTTGCTAATGGTACCGATATTGTCGTGGCAACCCCTGGTCGTCTTTTGGATTTACTCAACGACGAAGCAGTCGACCTTTCTGAAGTATCCTTCCTTGTCTTGGATGAAGCCGATCGTATGTTGGATGAAGGTTTCGAGCGTGATATCCGCAACATCATTGGACATGTCCCCAAGCAACGACAAACGCTCATGTTCTCTGCCACATGGCCAATGAGTATTCGCAAGCTCGCAGCTGATTTCCTCAACAATCCCATTCGTGTCACTATTGGCTCGCCTGATCTTGCAGCATCCAACAGCATCACTCAGATTGTCGAGGTGGTGGATGAACCCCGTAGCAAAGAAGGAAAGTTGTTGCAGCTACTCAAAAAGATCCATGGCAGTCGCAAGAACCGTGTGCTTGTGTTTGGTTTATACAAAAAGGAATGTGATCGTATCGAACGTCGATTGATTGAGAATGGCTACAAGGTAGCAGCTATCCATGGCAGCAAGAAGCAGCACGAACGTAACGAAGCCCTCGCCAACTTTAAGAGCGCCACGCATCCACTCATGATCGCCACCGATGTCGCTGCACGTGGTTTGGATATTCCCGATGTCGAATACGTTGTCAACCTCACCTTCCCTCTCACCATCGAAAGCTACATCCATCGTATCGGTCGTACCGGTCGTGGCGGTAAAAAGGGTACGGCCTACACCTTCTTCACTCCTGAGGACAAGGCCCATTCCGGTGAACTTATCAATGTGCTCAAACAAGCCAACATGCCCGTTCCTGATGAGTTGTACAAGTTTGGCACCACCGTTAAGAAGAAAACCCACAGCGCTTATGGTGCTTTCTTCAAGGATACCTCTGAGGCACCCAAGGCAACCAAGATTGTGTTTGGCGATGATTAGATTTCTTGTAGTATTGTTATTACGTTTCCTTGCTTTCTACCTGTACTAGAATACATAACGCACACATTTATATAAATAGCATTTTACATTGGCATACACGTATCCCATTGTCTTTATTGTATTCAAACAAAGGACTATTATAATGAGTGGGTGAATCCCATTGGCTGCCGAAACAAGCATTGTGGTGGTGGTGGTGGTGGTGATTCTTGCAGGATGACCATGCTCGACCTAATTTGGAACCCACCTCTTACTCCTCCTTCTCTTTATCCTTTACAATGCAAACCGTGCCCAACATTCCCGGCATTCCTGTCAGAGATGACCGTGCCTTGAAAGATAAAGTCGCCCAATTGCTCGACATGAAGAAATACAAGTGCGTTCGATCCTCAACAGTAGCATGGCATGCATTGACTGGATATATATTATATCGTGTAGATTCCCAGGTGCTCAACCTGTCAGCTTTGGATCAGAGCAGTTGAACGAACTTCAAAGAGAAGAGTAATCTATTGCAATCCCCCACTTTGTGTTTGCCCAGTTCGACGTGCTCACCCATCGCGCTATTCGATCGAACCATGTCTAGTTATTTTGTCGCCGAAAAGTCTGATGGTGTACGATGCCTGGCTTTGCTGTCGGTCGACGAGGAAAAGCGACCCAAAGTTTATCTAGTATGTTATCTATCTTTCGACTTTGTGATAATGATGATATTGATCAAGAGATGCCCCATAGTTTGATCGCAAGAGCAACTTTCATGTCGTGGATAATATTCGATTTCCCATTCCTCAAGATCCAAACTTTCGAAAGTGCCTTACAGATACTATCATTGATGGCGAGTTGGTGCTGGATAAGGAGCCTGATGGAACAGTAAGTCAAAGAAAAAGGATGGGAATGTGTCTTTTTTATTCACTGGAGAAACCATAGACACAATTGCGCTTTTTACTTTTCGATTGTCTCGTCATTATGAAGAAGATCTTGACTTCAAGGGATTTAATGAAGCGCCTAGGAGTGAGTAGAATCTACGATAACAATGAAATGGCTGGCTCATTGTTTCTTTTTTCTAGTATCTGAAAAACGATGTTATTCGGCCGCATCAAAATATGTTGAAAAAGAACCCAGATATGGCCAAATATATGCCATTCCAGTAAGTATCATCTTCCAATGTGCTAACTTGGGATCATTTTCGTAACGCTCATTCATGTTTGCTTTCTTAGAGTGGCGTTCAAGGAGCAGCAATTCACATATCACCTCGACACCGTATTCAATCAAATCATCCCTGCATTGAAGCATGGCAATGATGGATTAATATTCACGTCTGTCAATGCCCCTTATTCACTTGGTACATGTGACAAGATGTAAGTTGCTGTAGGAGAAGGTGGAGGAGGATGTGTAGGATGGCCTATCTTACCCCATTTCTGTATTAGGATCAAATGGAAACCAGCGAATGAAAACTCGATCGACTTTAAGATCCACCTCAAGTTCCCTGGCAGCAGCCTTCCCGGTGTACTGGATTACACTGCAACACCAAGGATAGATTTACTGGTTTGGCAAGGAGAGGACAAGTATCGTTATTTCGATCAATTGGGCATCACCGACAATGAGTGGAAGCGTACCTTTGGAGCCATACCCATCAAAAAACTAGAAGGCCGCATCATTGAATGCAACTATGACCCCGAGATACAAGAACGATACGATTTGCCATCACCGTGGCGGTTTATGCGGTTTCGTGACGATAAGCCTGACGGAAATCACCAATCTACAGTCGATAAAGTCCTTTGCAGTATCCGTGATGGCGTTTCTAAAGATGAGGCAAGTCTACTCCCACCATCAAAGAAAGTGAGAAGGATGGATCCTAACTCTTTCATATATAGCTTATCGAGAAGATTCCAAGGATACGAGATGCTTGGTTCGAGCGTAAAAAGAAGCGCGAAGAGTAGACTTTTGTGCATAAGCAGCAGCAATCGATTTTATTATTACGCATGTACATGAATATCATTTTCAACCCGCTACATTAAGCATATACAAAGAATACCATGTGATTAAATCTAGACAACATGTGTTGTTTCTTTTACTCTAAATACAAATTGCTTGAGCAGATGAGGTTGTTTGTGAATGAAAAAAGTGTTGTATAATGTGGCAATGGATGATTAGACTTTGGCAAGGAATTTTCGAGATATGCGAAATCGTAAAATGACCAAGAGAAGCGTACAGAAAAACGCCATGATACCAGTGAAGATCTTGTACGTGAGAAATGGTTCAATGCTTGATACTCTTTCAATGGCACTGGCAATGGGGGAACCAAAGAGACCAGGAACAATGCTGACCATGAGTAATGAAAATGCGTATGGGTATTTTTCCACGCCCACTACTACGACTGTGATTGGACTGCCTTTAAAATGGAAAGAGATCGCATAAGCACACACTATGTACAAGGGATGATGAATGATGACTTACACAAGGCGAAAAAGGATCCGCCAAACAAGCCAAAAACAACAACGTAGGCCATCATGCTACCGTAGTCGTATGCAAAAGTCCAAATAAGAAACGTAGAGAGGCATGACATTAGAGCATAAAGTATGTTGGTATTCACACATCCAAAGCGATCAGCCAACACTCTAAAAGAACAACTATTTAGTAAGCTCGGCTCGTAACGATGAGTACGTTCGTTTACATACCCAGCTATGATACGTCCCACAAAGTTGGCAGAGGAGAGTACAGCGAGTAAGGCTGTTCCTTGAGAAGCGTTCAAACCAATATGGGTAGCGTAGGCTAAATAGGAAACCATGATAAGTATTTTTTAAAGTGGTGTTACGTATACTCTCACTCACAAGGGACAAAGAAAAGAGGGATGAATAAATAAAGGATCTGGAACAATGCTGCCGCAGCCCATAATGAAAAGGTGCCGTCTTTGTAGAGAGCCGGTTGAAAAAAGTCGCCCATGCCGGTCAACTTTGACTTGATTTGTGTTCTTTCTCTCACTAGCAAGCAGGCACTCAAGTTGAATACCAAAAAGATCAATCCCATGATACGAAACGTCCTAAGTGGTGATTGATCATTTAGGATTGGTACTTTTTTACATGCCCAAACACATGCTGACATACCATGAAGCACCCAGCTTTTGATTGACACCCGTCATGATAAATGGGATAACGAGACCACCGATACCGGTTGAGCTGGCAATCATTGCCATGGCAGTGCTTCTCCGCTTACGGAACCATTGAGGTGTAACACGCATCGCGATCTAATGGATAAAGTTCTCAGGTGGTAAGTCATCATATAGTTCCATGCGAGGGGTGACAAATTACCGCATAAATAATAGCATTGCCCATGCCTGTGCATACGCCAAGTGCGAGATAAAGATGCCAGATCTACATTGAGTAGTTTCTTAGAGGACTGAAAATTACAGAGAGAGAGAGAGAGAGTGAAAAAATTTACCTCAGAGGCTGAACCAGCAGCTTCCATTCCAGCGGTGTAGAGCACAGTAGCAAGTAGCAATGCAAAACGTGTGCCAAGAACAAGTTCAAAGATACGACTGAATAAGCTTCCACCAAAAGTAAACACCAGAATTAGAGTGCTGACAAAACTGAGTTGCACGGTGGATGATGCACCAAAAATATTTTGTTCATAGTAATCTTGCATGACACCTAGCGTATAGAAGATAGGATGTTATTTCAACCACCTAGCAAGATGATTGAGGTTTCCCCTAATTGATTTCAAAAGGTATAACTATATAACCTACCCCAGCTAAAGATAGTGCCAAAGACAGTAAAAAGCGAAAGAAATGATCCAAGCACAACAAGCCATCCATAACCGCCATCAGGTGGTGATTGATCATGTCCAGCGTAAGATTGCGTTTTTTCATCGTGTGTGCCTTGCTTTTCTTCTTGATCAACATCATCATTGCAAGCGGTATCATCGCTATGATTGCTTTCGCATCTTGATGCAATTGAAAGGCTTTGAGAAGATCGAGTCTCTTGTTGCTGCGGATCGGTACTGGTGATGGTGCTGGTGGTCGTCATGATCCGCCGCCGCTCAGGTGAAAAAACAAACGCAAAAGAAAGGGAATCAAAATGGGATTATTCTAGCGGATCGCCGATGTTGTTGGTCGATTTGTGTCACAGTAACCATGCATGTCCGCAAACCAGGTTTCGCTTGGCGGGGGATCGTTTTCCCCCTCACTCCTCCCACTCTTTTTGATTCAAGCATATGAATCAATAGCTGGCAAATGCGGATATTATTTTAGGCTTTGCACTCGAGTCGAGCGTTTCTGATCTCTCTCTACGCCCAAGCTCGTTTGCAATTATTGATCCATGAAACTATCAAGGATAGTATAGCACATGCCAGTCATTCGAATGGAAAGGTTAGTATGTGGTTATCTTCTTTTTCATGATGATGAAGGATGACGTGTGTGTCTTAGGGTTCTCATGTGGTCATTCAAGCATTGATGAAAAATGCAAAAGATCATCCCCGGTAAAAGAGATGCTCAAGGTAACAACAAGAAGGAAAGCGGATCGAAGAGTCGATCGCCATCATGATCATGGTGGGGTAAAAATCTGAGAATACGAAAGCGGTGAGGAGAATACCGGGAATTCACTGTATGACATCGTTGCAGGATGACAAAATGTCACAGATAAATGTTTATTATAAATCATCAGCAACACCGCTCCAGGGACATGATCATTCTTTGTATCGCTTAGAGCCTCAATTTGCTGCTTTTTTTCTAACTGCGAATATACAAAGGTAGGATATAACATATAGCTTGTTGATGATGATGCCAAGCATATCCCTTTGTAGCACAACATGCGATGCAATTGCGTTTTCTTCTGAGTACCGCACAAACACAATGATCGAGAATTACCATCTGTGGCGAAAAGCGATGATCCATTTCTTCCCGGTTACTATGTAGGTAGTGCGTTATCAAAGATTGAGTGCCATCTACTTCCAAACGTGATGATCCCATTTCTTCCCGGTTACTAATAGGTAGTGCGTTATCAAAGATCGAGTCCCATCTACTTCCGAATGGTCTAAAAAATGCCATTATCGATGATGGTTATCAGAGCAGTCCAACTTCGCGTAAATCAAAACCCACGTGTATCCATCCCAAGCCTGAATACACATGATTCTGAGAATGAATGCACATGATGATACAACTTACTGGCAAATTTTCTTCGTTAGCCATGTATTCAACTCGCATTCCGATGTCAATTCAACATACATTTGGCACATTAATAGACTGAGTAGTGATGATGTGGATGTTATTCTCTAAGCAAAAGTCATCTTGTTTGGCATGTAGTGTCCCACTACTAAACCAGCTTTCCATCGCTTTGGGTCGGGGGATCATTTCCCCGCCTACAGCGCGTCCGGAACTTGGCGTATTTTGATAACGCTATACATGAGCAAATTGATCATTGAGTATCCTTGTGCTGCCATTATTTGAAAAGGGTACGGGCTTAAGTGCACTGATAATAAAAGGTCACGATGACATGTTATTGCTCCCATTCCTACCCACAAAAGAGTCCGTGTGAAATAGAGGTTCTGCATTGAATGCCGAGCCCGTGGGATCGTAAGTTTTAATTACCTGAGCCCCTTTAGAGAAGATTGATCACCGTGTATCATGATTGAAAAGGGTGGCTTGTGACCCAATGTTCATGTCTTCTCAGTAAGGGGGATCAATTACATAATAGCGTTTTTGGTAATCAAGAGCTACGTATATGATCATGCTATAAACGCAAGCAGCGGTCGCTAGGAATTGGTAACCAGGGGCATTAAGGAAGCTGTCAATCCGATTGTGTCACCATGCGCTGTCAGGGCTGAAAATGATGCTTTACTAAAGATTAGATTTGCATGAAAGGATGCCAACAAAGTAATTGCCTGGTCATGGAAACACCATGTAACAGTTGTTACAGAACCGCATTTGTATGACAAAATTGGCTCTTGCTGGTCGTCTTAGTAATATACTGGCCACAACATTATATGCCTAATTCAAGTCAATTACACTTTTTTACACGTTTACCAAGGTTGCATGGTGACACAATCGGATTGACAGCTGCCCCTATTCCGAGCACCGATTTCCAATGGCCATTTGCATAATGTAGTCAGCTGTGTATAAATCTCTTTTGATCCATGCAACCACTCGAGATCTATCAAGACCATCGCTATGAAGATTGGAACCCATTTAATTCCTTCTTTTGCTGTACGTTTATTTATGATGTTGATATAAGGGGATCTGTGATGTAAGTGTGGGGATCTATAGGCTATAGTAAAATGTGTCGCCTAAGCCAACTTTGCATCTTGCACGGGAGCTAGCTACATCAAAAGTAGTGTGGGTATGTGTTTCCTTACGCAAGACGAGAAAAAAAAGCCAGTAGCACGATGGTAACCGCGACAATGAAATAGGAAGAAACAATGGACGACTGAATATGACCACAAAGACCAGCTCTCATTCACGGGAGGGTTACAAAGAAGGATCTTCACCATGGTACTCGCGTCAACTTCGGCTTGAAAGTATCATCAAACAAAGGGCGACAGATTGGCTGAGCACCTTCACCAGTTGTAGTACTGAACCCAATATCATGCGGACTTGATCATGGGGTACTAGTCTTGACACCTCTTCCTCTTCTCCTCCAACAACCTGTTCACCCGACCCGACACAATGAGCGATTCCGAAGAAGACTACATGTCCGAAAAGTATCTTATTCAAGCTGAACAGCATGAAAAGAAGCAGCCACAAACATACAGCGAACGAAGAAAGCAGGCAACTCGTGAGCATGAGCGCAAGGCCTACATTGCACCACGTGCGCAAATGGAGAAAAAGGCGCGTGAAGAAGGATTGAACCAGTCTGTTAGCGAAGACAACAAGGGCATGCAAATGTTGATGAAGATGGGATTCAAGTAGGTGAATGCTCTTTTGTCGTTGCAAGATCCTTTTTATTGACGATCCTTTTCTTAACAGGAAGGGTATGGCACTGGGCAAGTCAGGTGATGGCATGACGACACCTATAGCTGTCGAGATGAAGCAAGGTACGTGAGGAATATACATCATAGAGAGTGGATTCTTGCTCAAACTGGGGAGATTAGGTCGTGGTGGCATTGGAACCAAACGTGCGCTTGAAGAAGAAGCGAAGGAACAAGAAGCAAAGAGACCCAATATTGATCCTGAAGAGTACCGTGAATTGATGGCACAACGAGTCAAGGAAGCCCAGCGTATGCGTCGTTCAAGAGCTGCAGCATCTTTGATAGAAAAACTTGATAAGGATAAGGTATGGGGCTTGCATCATCATTCTCGAGCACTATCATATTTATATTGACTGATCACATTTCATTAGGGCATCGAGGTAAGAATCCGCAAGCTCAAAATCTATTTGGGGCTCACCACCGGCTTTTGCAGATGAATATATTATGGATCTTCAATATACCCGAGAAAACTGAGGATGAGCAAGGGAATCACGAACAAGAAAAGGACAATGACGAGGTATCTGGCGAGGATGACAAAGCTGAGGAGGAACCATTACCGTACCCTGAAGAAGAGATGGAAGCGCTCAAAGCATTGCCGGTAAGGAAGAGAATTTGTGTGTGTGTGTGTGTGACCTTTACTGAAGTGTGTAAACTAATGCATACTCAGCTTGAAGAGCGATTAGAGCGACTGGTATCTTATTTAAGGAATGAGCACACGTACTGTTTTTGGTGCGCTGTCAAGTACAATGATCAACAAGATCTTGACGAGAATTGTCCTGGGCCTGAAGAAGATGATCACTAGACACATGTCCATTTGCTTTATTGCCGTTCAACAACATCCTCCACTATTGTTTGCATTCGATTCTTCTAATTGTATCCTTTCATCTTCCTCGAGATCTGGCGATCCATGTTGCTCTTCGATATCCAAGATAGACTTGATCAGGAACTTGGCAGCTTCGTCAATGTTGGTATTGTCCTTGGCAGATGTCTCGAACCTATGATGTAGCATATTATCAATAAACCATTTTTTTGCACTCTACAAGCTAGTTCACCTTACCATTTAATAAAACCATGCTTTTCACACAACTCATCCATTTCTGCCGGATTGACATGTTGACCGTGGCCATCATTGACGAGATCACTCTTGTTTGCCAGCAGGACAACGGGAATTCGGCCACCGCCCCATGCTTCTGGTAATGATACTTTTGCATCGATATCGTCCTTCCATTTTGTAACACCTTCAAACGTGGATTGACGTGTAAGATCACATACAACAAATGCACCAAGAGCAGCCTTGTAATAAACACGCGTCATGTTGCCGAATCGTTCTTGGCCAGCAATATCCCACAATTGCAACCTTACAATGATCTCGGGTGACCATTGAATGACCTTGAGTGCAAAATCAACTCCGATCTAGCACAGGAGAAAGAGCGAAGGGTATCAGTTGCAAGAGAAAGGAACACGTGTCATAGAATAGGTCGAGTCTAGTTATTCACCATGGAACAAACAACATACTGTGGATTTATAGTTGCTCGAAAATATATTGTGCACATAACGTCGAATGATGGAGGTCTTGCCAGTGCCGAGATCACCAACGACCAGAATCTTGTAAAGGTATTCTCGTGGTTCACTCTTTGAATACGGAGAAATTAAAAAGTGTGAATATGCTTCTTTATGTAGAATGTTGTGTGTGTTTTGATATTCATACCATTATATAAGAAAAAATGTACAGTGAAAAAGGTGTGAAAGTAAGTGTGCGTGTGTAAAGAAAAAGGATAAAAGGGGAACAAGGAGGAGCGGAGTTAGGTCATCGCTGATAGCGTTTGCATGGCTAAGGTGTTTCACACGTCATGCTTCATCCATGCCACCGGCACTTTCTCTACCAGTCGCATACACTAACCGATTCCACACTCGTTGAACAGCGGCACTTGCCTAGACACAAACATCATTTAGGAACACATATATATACCCCCATCCATAGCCATACTCTGAGAGACTTACCCTTATGCGAGGCAAAACACCTGTAGATCGACCACCTATTTTACGAGCGAGTGAATACCAACCAAATAAAGACATCACAGGACATTACTAACCTATTCGACGATTCATTACTTGCAGGTGACGAATGATTTCCTTGATCGTTTGCTAACAATAAATAAACATTCCATTTAGCCGTGGACCTTTGTATTCATGATCAATGTTACCTGTTCCCGCAGCATTTCCAGTTCCCGGCCTCCGATAGCTGCATCCACCAATTGAATTTGCGCTAATAGCTCATCATAATCATCATGATCTCGCTGCTGAAACGCACTCGCAGGGTTTTCAATCACTCGTAGTAATTGCTCAAGGATATTCTCAGGTTCTACGCAAGGTAATGGATATTCTTCCTCCGCCTTTTCTTCCTCTTCTTGCTGCTGTTGCTCCTGCTCCTGCTCATTGATATCTTCCATTTCCCTGTCAGCAATAGGTGTTCCTGCAATAGACATGGCATCGACTGTATCTGAATGCATGGTTGATACGGACATGTAGCTGTCAGTTCTCGTGAGTCCTGTTGGAGCTGTTTGGTATGATGATGATCCTGAGCTGTTATCACTGCAAGTGCCATTAGGTGTATTGTTATTGGAGGTGGTTGTCGTCGTCGTAGTTTCTTGAGTAGGTAATGATGATGATGATGATGGTGGTGGTGATGGCTGAAATACATGTCGATTTGCATACATGACGGCTGTTAAACCGATCATACGCCGAAGATACACTGAGCGAGCATACGTTGGTTTGAGCGCGTGGATTAATTGACATTGAAGTATGATGGATGTAAATCGTGAGCATAAGTCAGCCGCCAATTGTAAGAGCTAATCCATCCATGTAAGTTTGCCTATTCTGCTATTACCCTCTCTTTTTCAACGTACCTCATTCTTCCACGTTGCCTTATCCAATACCGATAAACAGGATTCGATACCATCTTGCAGATCTCGTCTCACAATATTACCAATGGAGCGATCCAAAGATATCTGTAGCAGTAGTCGTATAATATATCCAATTCCCACTTGTTGATAAGCTTCGGGCCTAAACAATGAATACCCCCATCAGCTGGTTTTTCATCACTTTTTCCTATGCCACCCAAACTTACCATGTCCGTACAGAGTAACCAAACAAGCGCAAGATATACGATAATTGGATGATAGGGATCCGTTGTTCTCCTGGTTGATCAGACCAATCTTCCAAAAAGAGCAGTGGATTATTCGAGGACCGAGGAATCTCGCCATCTTCCTTTGCCATTTCTGATTTGACAGCCCCATAGTTTTTGAGCACATAAATAAACTCGTCCATCTCAATATGCCGATTGGTGTTGCGTTTGCTTCCTAATTCGTTGCTTGGAACATAGGCTGCGGGCTCAGGACCCTGTTCATGATACATGCATTGGTCAGTCGGATACTTTGATTCACATCATCTGTGTTGTTACTTGCCAAGTTTTTCCATAGTGCATTGAGCGTTTCATACGCATGATGGGCAACCAATTGATCTTCTTCAAATGCCACTAACGTTTTGATAATATCATAGATGAGACAAAGTTGCCTTGTAAATACCGATCAGCTTACCAACTTGGAATAGCCATTGATACAGATGATGTGGAGGCCATTCACGACGATACCAAGCTCGAAGACAACCACTGCTTAGCATGAATTTGCGACCCGAGGCACCTATACAAAATAATAACTCAACCCTCTATTCCTTTCCACGATCATCGATAGATACTTACTGGAAGAGAATTCAAAGATGGAATTCTCGCGCTGTCGAGTTGTATCTTGTAGTAAAGGATAATTGTCATCCACCCACAAAGGATCTGGCAACTAAGTATCCCATCACCCATCAATACCTTCCATTGATGTATCCACCCTACAAAGGAACCTACTTTGCACCTTCGCCGAAAGAATCGATATTCGGTCTTATTGTCATTCTGTGCTGGGCTATAATTGAAGACCTAGATCAACACGTCAATATGATATAACACGTGCATGGAAGGTGCAATGAAGAAAAGGGTACCTGGTACGATCCCCCAATGTTACCTCTTTAAGTCTTTCATGCCTTTCTTCATCCAACACTTGTGCGGTTGATGCCAGAATATCGCCAATGCCCACTTCGCTGACATTATCCGAATGATCGCTATCCAATAGATCCTGTCGTTCACGTAGTTCTGGCTTGACCGATTCTTCTTCACTGGATAAGGATTTTCCATCATCCTCGTCGTCTGTTGCAGGTGCATCGTTGAGTTGGGCAAATAACTGTAAAAGAACCGCGTTTTAGTTGCGCGCGTGAGTCGTGATAGATACGTATTCAGAACTGAATACCACTATTTACCAGTTGAAGCTGATCACTCTTGTCAACAAATTGCGACCTTTGACGCTTGGCAGAAATGAGCGTGTCGATCGATTCCACTTCTGGCAACTTTGCATTGGGACGCTTTCTGCTCTTGTATTTATGGACAACAACACGTTCCTCGTTGTAGTCGTTGTCGTTGTCGTCGTCGTCGTTGTCGTCGTCGTTTTCTTCATGACCAGTGCGGTTTTCTGTGCATTCGGAGACACGAATGCGGTGACTACGTCGTAGCTCCATGGTGTTGATTAGGGTGAAAGAGGAAAGTGGAAGAGGAGTGTGATATCAAGCAACCAAGAGGTCAAGAAGGTTGACAGCCGCCGTTAGAAAAAAAAAAGCCCAATCCATATCAAGATATCAAGCCGACAAATGACTTTAGTGATTTTTTTTTTCATGTAAACGCAAAACTACAACTACAACTAAAGAATGTGATAATGATAAAAAAGATGTTTAGTACGCTTCAGTAGGGGTTGCTTCTTTTTGAGTATTCTTGTAGTGGCTAGCCAAGGCTGACATGGGAGCAAGGCTAGCAAGGATAGGCAATTTGGATGATAACTCATTCATGACATGAGCTCTATTCTCTTGTGCAAGTGAACGATAAAAGATGACTTGATTATGCATGGACTGAACTGAACGTTGCAATAAAGGCATAATGACGGTATTCTGGGATACAGCAAGCACATTACGAGCACGTTCTACTGGAGTCAATCCAGGTTTTTCGAGTTCTTGTTGCAAGATATCATATTCTTGATGAGCCAATTGAATCAAGGGTTGGACTACCAGGGATTGAAGCGGTTCAGGTAATTGGGTCTTGTAAGCTTCCAAGTGCTCAAGAAGCATTTGCATTTGATGCACGAGCCATTGACTCATTCGAGCTTCTTCTTCTTCTTCACCAGCATTTCTATGCTTTTTCTTGTTTTTGAGATTCAAGGTGATTCTCCTGGCAATACGGCCTGATAGAGAATTGGCAATACGATACATGCGTAACAATTGATAGTAGGTGGGTGTCGTATCATCATTATCATCACCATCCTCGCTTAGACGTTTTCCATCTTTTGGATCAATCAACTCCTCCTCCTCATTGTTGTTGTCATCATCATCACTTTCATCTGCAGGAAAGTATTGATCCAACACAGCTTCGAGATTATCCATCACAAGCCCTACCGATGCGGGTGCACGGATCTTGCGTACGGTGCTTGAGATACGGCAACGGATTTCATCTGCCATCAAATGCGGAGCTTGTGCCAAATCCTTACTGGATCCATTCACAATCAATGGACATTGCTGCTCAAGCAAATCCAGGGATCGATGACCAATATCATTGGCAAATTGCAATTGTGTACTCCAACGACTCTCATAATTGACATAGGGTGCGGTGCGATTATAAAGAGCACAAAGGGTACGACCAGCCAATCTCCCAAGTGCGTGTTGCTCCATTGTCTTTTGTGCTCCTGAAAGACTATCTTGAACAATGGGGATGGATGTCAGCCGAGAAAAAAAGCTGCTCGAACGTTGTTGAGATGGAATAGGGTGGTCACTGATGCTGGATGAGGAGGACGAGGTTGTGGATGACAGCATGTCTTGCATATACTCGCCATTGTTTTCATGATGTGGATATCCATTGACAACCCCATTGCTCCTTGCGGTTGTAGCCGCCGCCGCTGGTGGCAGTTCATACTCCTTGATCTCATCCTCTTGGTGAATTTGGTATCCATTCACACTATCCATGCTGCTACGTGCCTGGATATCGTCGTCTAATATATATGCGTGTGTTCATATCGCATGGTCCAAGACGACATGAGTCCATCCTACCTGAATATTCAAACCAGTCTCCAGCGGCCATGATGTCAAATCAGTATTAGTTTGAGTGAGAAAATAACAAGAAAAGAGAATAAAGAAAACACAAAGGATAATAGAAAGCGAGAAAATAAGAAGGAGAAAGATGAGAGAACAAGGATGAAGGATTGGGGATCGATCTTGTGTGTGAGAGAGAGCGAGTGAGAAAAAGGGGGTGAAAGAAAAAGAAAAGAGGCAAGGATGATAGGAGCAAAATAGCCTCTTTTCAACACGCAAAAAGTGGTGGGTGGATTTGAGGAGAAGCACGTACTCTATAGATCATATCACACACGCACACACACGTACACCCACTCACTCACGGACCGAGGGCGCTAAAGAAGGAGAAGAATGGGGAGGTCAATCCTTTTTTTTCTTTGCATTTCCTAGGCTACAAATGACAGGATGTACACCATTCCGACGCCAAGCAAGTGTATGTCGTTGAACTTTTAGCTAGTACAATAGATATACATTGCATGAACAATCGAGTGCACGTGCTTTTGCGATTTTAAAAGTAAGCTTGCTAAATGCAGCAACAAGCGAGCACCAACCAGCTGACTGCTTTTGACAGCAGCAGCATGGGATAAAAGGGGGTTCATGCCATGGATCACCCACCACCAGTGTTGTCGCCGCACGTTATGGTGCAGTTTAAGAATACTTGCGCTATATCGTATATATAAAAGAAGCAGGGGCATAATAAAGGAGAGATTTCGTCTTACGCACAGTTCAACTATTACATGTGCCTATGAGATATCGGTTTTGGTACGTCATACATAAGTCTTTATAACGGGGGATGTTTATCGAGTGCACATAAAGACCAAGTAGTAGGTGTACATAGCTTACTGTTTTTCTTTCATGCATAGTAAACACCAGCAAGTTTGATTACCACCACCACCATCATGAGCAGCAGAGTGTGTATATAAGCAATAATGATCATATTTATATCGATGGTCTTTGAGTATTATGACAAAATGAGCCTATTTTAAGGATTCTATGGCAACAACAGCAACATTTGGGGATGATGAATCACAGGTGAACCAAGATATACAATGAATTTTGGGCCGGAGTTCCAAGGCGAGGAAGGAGAAAGAATATGGTAGGTTGCTGTGAGTGGAGAGAGTGGGTGAGTGAGTGAGTGAGTGGTGCCTCACGCTTTGTCTTACTTCCCTTTTCAGCTCACTCACACATTGCAGCGATCCCTCTTTACTCGCTGTATGTGTCTCATTTCAACACCAAAAAAAGAGGTTCGCTCTGCCATGCACGATCGGCGCTACGTCTTGTTGTTGCAACCCTTGACTAATTACAAGGTTTCTTTGTTCCAGCATATCGATTGAACAACCAACACCTCCCTTCAAGTTTCGGGTACAACTCTATCCATATCACACACGTATCGAGAACAAGTGGGCGAGCGCAGCTGAACTATCAGGGTAGGTATTAAGGAAAAAAGTAGGCAGGAGGTGAACTTGTCAGTTTGACGTTTACATATACAATAGATGGAACCGACCTTGGATATCAAGATCACGTTTCAAAACAGTATCATCAAGGGCCCTGATGCACAAACAGTAGAAGGCCATCCATTACGTAATTGGAAGATCAAGCTGGTTGCTGTGGAAAATGGAAAGGATAAAAAAGGACGACTATCTGAACTATTGGATCATGTGGAGTATATCCTTCATCCAACATTTGAGAATCCTCGTCGAGGTAAGTAGGATCATGGAATATGGAATGGATGGAATGGATCTGATCTATGCTTTTTTAGTGGTAACCAAGGAACCTTATGTCTTGCAAGAAAAAGGATGGGGCGAATTTGACATGCGCATTGTCCTGAACTTTGCCAACAATGTTGCCACCGAGGTGTTATTATTTGATCTTAGCTTTATGCAATCAAGTTACTCGGTGATACGCACCGTGGTAAGTTGGGTTTGGATGGGTTCATTGGATGGTTGAAGGATAAGGATTGACACAGGTATCCAAGGTATTCCAAAATCCAACACAGGAATTATTGGCATTACTTCGATCATCGCATGGTGGCAGGAAACGACGAGCCAACTCGTTAGAGAAATCTTCATCCATTGCCAACAAAAAGATTCGTTCACCTGCCAATGCTGCTACTGCTCGACCACGTGAAATAGAACCAGGTGCTGGTGCCTCTTCCATGTCACCCTCGACACCCATGTTTGCAACACAACAACAACAACCGAATGCCGGCTATTCATCCAATTATTCCATTTCGCCACAATCCTTTGCATCTCCTTCCGCTGCCACCAGTGGTATGTTGACTAGCCCGTACGACTATACCCGGAGTATAAAGACTCCACAGGCCGAGTACGATAATCACCTTCATCAGCATCACAATAATCATCATTACATGTCAGATATAAGCGACACAGATGAACGGCCTGCTACAGTCCCCACTGGTAGATCGGAATCCTCAGGAGGTTCAAGTTATGGCAATACCTATGAAGGTGGTGGTGGTGGTCGAAACAACAACAACCATCATCATCATCGGCCACAGCAGAATGGATATGGAAAACATCATCATGGCTCCTCTTCCTCCTCAGAAAACAGCAATACCGGCGAAGACAATGATCACAAGCAGGATGGAAATGGTCAAGAAGCACATATCGTTGACGACGTGTATACTGAAAGTGACCTTGATCACGTGAACCCAATACATGGATCGGATATGAGTCCTGATATGCGACGTGCTTGGGGAATACCTGATGTAAGTGTTGTTTATTCACCGCTATGAATATACCCTATTGACTCCCATCTGTCCTAGAATGTTAATATGTTGGAACTTGCCCGAAGGCTAAGTAATATGGACACCGCACGCCTAGCAGATATACAAGAGCTTATTGAAAAATGGAGGACGGATGAGATGATCGTGGAGGAAAAAGAAGGTATGCGTTATATGACCTTGTTTGTGGAATTTACTAACATCTTTTTTCTCTTCAACAGATGAAGTTGTAATGGATCTCTACTCGCTTGGACCAGAGTTATTGACAAGGCTATGGGAATATTGTCAATCTTGACCTTGACCATGGTGTTGAAAGGACCCCGCTGGCCTCCCCTTCTCCATGATTGAATACCCTTTAAACGTAAAACTAGCTAGTGATAGTAATGGATTGTACGACAATCAAGTTTCTTTGTCTGCGTGCGCATGTGTATGTGAGCATGTATAAAAAAAACGTTTGTATTTTTTCTTTCTTTGCAAAAAGCTAAACCATGAAATGTACAAGGAATGAATAGGAGGCTCTAATGACAAAAGAGAGACAGAGAGAGACAGAGCAATTGGAATGTTGGTGGTGGCCTACAATAGTGGGGATATGATAATGGGATCTGTCCGGCAGATGAATACAATGATGACGAAGGTGATAATGCGTATGCGTGTGTGTGTGTGTGTGTTGTGGTGGGTGCAAGTTCTAGGATCGTAACTCTTTCCATATCAGCATCATTTTATCCTCTTTCCAGTCCTTCCATACTTCATAGATCGAGAGAATATCCTGGACAATCTCCACGATGCTTTCCATATCCACATTCAAATCGGCAAACCATTGACGCATATCGGTACGATCTCCTGCTGAACCTGGTGCGAAATCGGCATGGTTAAGAACCACGGTCATATAAATGGCGGCAAGGGCAATCATGTGGGGTGGATAAAGTAGGCACACGTCGGTCCGATACGAATCGTTGACAATAAACCAAGCATACTGGATACCCGATTCACGCATACCCAGTTCTTCGCATATTTGCAAAAGCGGTCGATAGGGATGCCAGACGATAAGATAGAATTGAAGCTCTTCCAGCAAATAAAACTCAAACTCGGCCACCTTGGAACTGTCATAAGGGAATCCACCAAATTCAGCTACAGCGTGGGATGACTATGAGTGAGATAATAATGATCCACGAAAATAGAAAAAAGGCTTACGTTGAAAAAGATGCTTCGCTTCTTGGGTAACGACTTTGATATGAATAGGACACTCCTCAATCTTCGTTGCTAGGTATACACAGGTCACCAAGACAAGCACTGGATCTGTCTTTCGAAGACTATTACTACAAACATGGATATAATGTAAATCAATAACGCGCTACAATGGATGATAGAAGAACATGGACATACTTTGCATAGAAACGTTTGAAATACACGAAGGCTGTCGCCACCACTTGCTGGCGTAGCTGCAACCGCTTCGCAAGTCGTTGTATCACTGGATGCCCGCATATCAACGTGAGTCTTCATATAAGAAAAAAAGGAACCTCTGGGCTTACAATAGAGTACTTACAATGGCAAAACCAGATCTTGAGTTTCACATAATCCGATTCACTCGACACATGCTGCAAATCTTGCTCTCGACTGATCGCCAGCTTCCACCGATCGAGAAGCCAGTGTTGTCTAGAAAAAGTAATCTAGTTAATATATATTAAAGGTGCTTTTATATTAAGACGACTTACTTTTGGGATGAGGCCCAATAATTGGCTGCCATGGAGTTGTAAAGAGGAACGGTGTGGTAAAGGGGAACGGTTGGGTCGCTTGAGAGAGAGAGAGAGAGAAATCGTTCACCTAATATGGCAACAGTCTGGAATTGCACCACCACTCACGTTCATGCACCCTTCCCCCAGGTCGTGTTGGAGATGGATGACGCCATCCAACCAGTAATTGTTTATCAAGTATATCCAGGGCATATCAATAGATGGTAGTTGTTGTAGTGGTTCAGTGGATTGATGCTAGGATGTTAATCGATGTAGTAAAAAGATCACATACCCTCGATACTCTACAGCCATCCCATGCTGTTCTTTGTAGAAATGGCACAATGAATGCGTCTTTGTATCATTGTTGCAGCCTAGCTCTTGAAGTAATGTGTTTTCTAATATGATAATTTGGATACATCTTGCAAAGTAATGTTGCATATGGTAGAAGATATGTGCTCAAGAACCGGTAACCAGTTTTTCTTATATCTGGATGCACAAATACATAGAGAACAAGCGTGGTACCTAATGCAAATATGGATTATCCCGTGCATAAACAGGTGGATCACGTGATACCATTATTGTGGTGCGTTCCACCATAGCTTTGACTATCATTATTACTGCTTCTGCTGCTGCTGCAAGCAAGGAGGAGGAATTACATGTGGGTACAATCGACATTTTACTCCGAACGTGCCTCCATCATGATCTCGATGAGAGAAAAAAAAGCACTTTGCATTCTTATTATCATAGCTCTTCTTCTGGGTGAGTGAAGAAGGCTATCTTTATTAGTGGTGATAATAAATTCTACCATCGGATAGTCTATGAAGGTAGACTCTTTATCTCCTCCTCCGAGTAGAGTCCTTGTGCTACCCGATAAAGACAAGCACATGCATAAGTACATGTCTGAAATTCCAGCTATAAAGTCTATGTAAATGATGACATGTGTATACGTGTGCAATGATGAGTTCCCATGGCATAGGTGATCACCTGAGCATTGCATGTTGAATACATGTGTGCACGACAGATACAACAAAAGCATGATAAATGTCATCCCCGGCATCCGTGTGTGTAACCGTAACCACCTTGTGGCACATCAATTCAGGCTCCACCTTGCACCTTCGCTCGCCGTTTCCGGTGATTCCGTGTGTGTGTGTGTGTGTGTGTTGTATTGACCCTCCCCTTTCTCCTTTTCTCTCTCTCTTTTTCTTTTTCTCTTTTACTACTCTTTTTTGCCTTATACATCCAGCATGTCAGGGAACAATATCAAGGTCGTCTGTCGTTTCCGCCCACAAAACTCGCTGGAGATAAGAGAAGGCGGTGTGCCCATCGTTGACATTAGCGATGAAGGATCCTCTCTCGAGCTCAAGGTAACTGACATGTCAATAACATATACACGTATACAATGCTCATCGGAATGGTTTCCATATGATAGGGCAAGGATTTCCAAGGCACCTTTGCATTTGATAAGGTGTATGGAAGCGACACGGCACAAAAAGACGTGTTTGACTATTCCGTCAAGAGTATTGTCGATGGTAATATGAACACTGTCGCATACACTGGATCCTTTTATCTCACAGCGGATGATGTATAGACGTTACTGCTGGATACAATGGCACAGTATTTGCTTATGGCCAAACGGGTTCGGGTAAAACCTATACGATGATGGTATGTATGCATATCATTGATCCTCGCTATGCATATCGTGATCCCTTTGGGCTGAGATTTTTTTCTTTTTCTTCAGGGCGCCGATATCGATGATGAAAAGACCAAAGGCATTACACCTCGTATTGTTGAGCAAATCTTTACCAGCATCATGGAGTCGCCGAGCAACATTGAATTCACAGTGCGAGTGTCGTACATGGAAATCTACATGGAACGAGTCCGAGATTTACTAAACCGTACGTTGTTATCATTCGTGTCCCTGCATCGCCTGCTCGCCCTTGTTTTGCTTATCCACGCGTCCTTTTTCATATACAGCTTCCAGAGACAACCTCCCAATCCATGAAGACAAGCAAAAAGGCATCTACGTCAAAGATCTACTTGAAGTCTATGTCGGCTCCAGTGAAGAAGTGTACGAGGTCATGCGACGTGGCGGTAACAATCGTGTCGTTGCCTATACAAGTAAAGTAGAACTCTATATGCAAACCCACCCCCTGCTATACTCCTTCCATATCTGCATGGGCTAATGTATTCCATTAGACATGAACGCTGAAAGCTCCCGAAGTCATTCCATCGTCCAAATCACCATCACTCAAAAGAATGTGGATACCGGTGCAGCCAAGAGTGGTAAACTGTACCTGGTGGATTTGGCTGGTTCCGAAAAGGTAAAAAAAATCGATAGCTCTTTTACAACTTTATCTAACCACACAAACATATGCATCCTCTTACAGGTGGGCAAAACAGGTGCTTCTGGCCAAACATTGGAAGAGGCCAAAAAGATCAACAAGTCGCTTACGGCTCTTGGTATGGTCATTAATGCTCTCACTGATGGCAAGGTAAAACAAACAAACTCGGCTCTAATCCATTCTGAGTTGTGTACGCTGACGCTATTTCACGTTCTGTTTTCAGTCGAGCCACATTCCCTATCGTGATTCGAAGCTTACGCGTATCTTGCAAGAGTCATTGGGTGGTAACTCGCGTACCACATTGATCATCAACTGCTCGCCATCCTCGTATAATGAAGCTGAAACCCTCTCCACCCTCCGTTTCGGTGTACGTGCCAAGACGATCAAGAACAAGGCCAAGGTCAATGCCGACTTGTCCCCTGCTGAACTTAAGGCTTTGCTTAAAAAGGTCAAGTCAGAGGCTGTCACCTTTCAATCCTACATTGCTGCTCTTGAAGGTGAAGTCAACATTTGGCGTACCGGTAACAAGGTGCCTGAGGACAAGTGGGTCACCATGGACAAGGTTTCCAAGGGCGATTTCAAAGCATTGCCTCCAGCACCAGGATTTAAAACCCCTGCCGTCACTGAGGAAATGTCCCGTCCTTCCACACCCGCCGTTGTTTTGGAGAAGGATGAACGTGAAGAATACATGAAACGTGAAAACGAACTCACAGATCAAATTGCTGAAAAGGTAAATATGATAACATGTATATCTTCAAATGAAATGACTGACCATGCTCTCTATGTATACGAGTAGGAAAGCGAGCTTGCCGAAAGAGAAAAGCTGCTTGAATCACTCAAGGAGGAAATGACTTATTACAAGGAACAAGAGCAATTGGTCACCAAAGAGAACCAAGAAATGACATCCGAGTTGAGCGATTTGCGTTTGCAACTGCAAAAGATTTCTTATGAGAGCAAAGAGAATGCCATCACTGTTGAATCACTCAAAGAAGCCAACCAAGACCTGATGGCCGAATTGGAAGAACTTAAAAAGAACCTGGCTGAGGTCCGAAGTGCTCAAAAGGATGCTACTGGTACCGACAAGGAAAAGAAAAAGGCTGAAAAGATGGCTCAGATGATGTCTGGTTTTGACCCATCGGTAAGAAGTACCATTGACAATATGTGCATGTATATGTATGTCTAAAACATTCCTTATTAGAATCAAATCAATGAAAAGGAGCGCCAGATTAGAGATGCTCTAAGCAAGTTGGATGGTGACAATATCAGCACTGATGAGCTGGTGGCCTTACGACGGGAATTAGCCGAATCCAATGTCCTCGTTGACCAACACACCAAGACCATTAACGACCTTCATTTCGAAAAAGAGGCCATTGAACGTAAAAAGAACGACTTGGAGGCACGTGTTGCTGGACTGGAGAAGGATTATGAGGAATTGCTGCACAAGACGATCGCACAAGAGGAATCCGGTACCAAAGCAAAGAACGAGCAAATGGTATCTGATATCAAGAGCAAGATGGAAGCCACTCATCTCGCACAAAAAGAAGCGCATCAAAAGGAGATTGATGAACTCAAGAAGGAATTGGATCTCAAGTCTGAAACCCGAGAGCGTATCAGCAATGCCATGGTGGATCTCAAGGCGGCCATTGAAGAGCTTCAGGTAAAAAAAAAAGTGACATGGGATATATGAAAGATTCTTTATTGACATCCATCACATTATAGGGTAAATTATCTGAGCAATCACCTCCCCCTGCTGCCAATGGAGAATTGAGTGAGAAGGAAAAGGATCTCGAGCGTATGCGAAAGTCTATGGCCCAACAATTGGCCGACTTTGAAGTCATGAAGAAGGCTTTGATGCGTGATTTGCAGAGTCGCTGTGAGCGTGTGGTCGAGCTTGAAATGTCGCTTGATGAGACGAGAGAACACTACAACAATGTCCTTAAAGCAAGCAACAACAAGGCCCAACAAAAGAAAATGGCTTTCCTTGAACGCAATCTTGAGCAACTCACCAATGTACAAAAGCAGGCAAGTTTTCATGTACATGGGATATCGAATCTTATTCAATGTGCTAATACACGATGTATATATATATATATAGCTTGTGGATCAAAATGCATCACTCAAGAAGGAAGTTGCTCTGGCTGAACGCAAATTGATTGCTCGTAATGAACGTATTCAAAGCTTGGAGACTTTGTTGCAGGATGCTCAAGAGAAACTTATTACTCAAAACCAAAAGTTTGAAGCACAATTGACCGCTGTCCGTGAACGATTGGAACAAGCTCGCACACAACAAAAGTCGCAAGGACCTATGGGCGCTCTTTCGTTTGGACGCATTGCAAAGCCCCTTCGAGGCGGTGCAGCAGCTGTAGCACCTGAAGAATCCATGGTGGAATCTCCTACCCGTGATAAGCGTACTTCGTGGATCAGTGGCTTCATGAACTCGCGATAGAGAACTCTTTCTTTTTTTCCCTTTATATTCTTCTACCATTCCTTGTTTCATTTGTTGTCTGATATACCATTCATTTGTTTGTGTGTTTATGAACAATCCCCCTTTTTTTTACAACCAACATTTATCTCTCTGTATCTAAAGCGCTTTGTGCAAATAAAATGTGTCTCATTTGCTTTATATTGTTGCGATCTATGGATAATTCTTGGCAACATGAACTATGATTTCCTTTCTAGTACATAGTGTCGGTCGAAGCGGCTGTCATTTAACGTGGCAAGTCCGGCACCATTGCTCTCTTTACTGTTTCAACACCACACCACACACACACACGCACACGCACACACACGCACCACCACCATTGCTATGGATTATCGATCGCCCCACGGTGCTCCACCATCATACACAGCACATCACAACCAGCACAGCCATCACGATGGTGCATTGCGTATGACAATCGAAAGGTCTCCTACCGATGGTTATGCCCTGCAAAATGTTGTAGCCATTGCCCCGGGTCAAATTGATCCACGCGAACACTATCTTTTGGTCAACGATCAATATATTTTCACTGCAAGGTAGGGGTTGGGTTGATGGGGATGGTGCGTGGGTGGTGACCATGGGACAAGTATGCTTATGAGGTATTATGCAGACAAGACAATACTATGCAACGAGGGGTGCTCGGTACCAGTGCTATGCAACGACGATGGGCCCAATTTTCATTGAATGAACAAGTCTCCGTCAAGCCATACAACCCATTCGCTACTGGTGTGGATATCTATCTTGCAATGCTCAAAGTGGAAGTTGGGTTCCTGCGGAAGAGTGCCCAGAACACGGATGATTTTGATACCGAAAAGATGAGCGAAGCATTTTCCAACGTAACGTTTTATAAAATAGGGCAGCAAATACGTATCATTCTAACTGTTTTTATTCTAGAACTTTCACAATCAAATCTTTTCCGTGGGTCAATTGTTGGTGTTTGAGTTTCATGGTATCAATCTCTCATGCAAGATTACGGATATGGAAGTGGTTGAATTGGAGACGCTCAAGCGACAAACCAAGGGCGAGATTGATGTGCATGCGGAAGGAAATTCACGAGCCACTTGTGGCGTCTTGATGCGTCAAACGGTGATCCAATTTAGCAAATCGAGCGAGTCCACGATCCGTCTCAAGGGTGCCAAAAAGTCGTAAGTCGAAAAGGGATACTACTAATACGTACATAGTAGGCTCATCACACACCACTTTTTTGTATTCCTAGTTCCAAGGCACAACAATTGATCAAGGCGGATTTCAAGTTTGAGGATCTTGGTATTGGTGGTCTTGACAAGGAATTCAATGCTATCTTTCGACGTGCTTTTGCATCCCGTATCTTCCCACCTAGTATTGTCGAGAAATTGGGCGTGCAGCATGTCAAAGGCCTTTTGTTATATGGTCCACCTGGTACTGGCAAAACATTGATTGCTCGACAAATCGGCAAAATGCTCAATGCTCAAGAACCCAAGGTGGTCAGTGGCCCTGAAGTGCTAAGCAAGTTTGTGGGTCAGAGTGAAGAAAACGTGCGTAAGCTCTTTGCCGATGCAGAAGCTGAGTACAAGTCCAAAGGAGAAGAATCAAGTTTGCATATTATCATTTTCGACGAATTGGATGCTATTTGCAAGCAACGTGGTAGCCGTGGTGATAGCACGGGCGTTGGTGATTCAGTCGTAAACCAGTTATTGGCAAAGGTATGCAGGAAGACGAGGAGGATGATCACGTAATTGACGGCATGTCTAGATGGATGGTGTAGATCAGCTGAACAATATCCTGATCATCGGTATGACCAATCGCAAGGACATGATTGATGAAGCTCTGTTGCGTCCAGGTAAGGCATTATAGACCCCCGTGATGTGTATGTGGATTCAGCAAATGACACGGCGCATGCTGCACACAATAGGTCGTCTCGAGGTTCATATGGAAATTGGATTACCGGATGAGAATGGCCGTTTGCAGATTCTAAAAATCCATACAAGCAAGGTAAAAAAAAAAGGACACCCTGCATTATCCCTTTGCTTGTGATTAATGGGATGTTGTCTAGATGCGTGACAATGACATTTTGGATTCAGACGTATCGCTCGATGAACTTGCCAACCTGACCAAGAATTACAGTGGTGCTGAACTTTCTGGTGTAGTCAAAGCAGCCTCTTCTTATGCCTTTAGTCGCCATACCAAGGTAAGTAGCAATGGTGGTAGTGGTAAAAGCACATGTTTATGTACTTTGGTGATTTTAGGTCGGCACGGTAGCAGGCGTGGCACCCGATGTGGAAAACATGAAGGTGAACATGGATGACTTTTTGGCTGCCCTGCAAGAAGTTCCTCCTGCATTTGGTGTGTCGGAGACCGAGTTGCAGCAATGTGTTCAGAATCACATTATTCCTTTTGGTCCCCATATCGAGGTAAATTAAGCAGGTGGTGCTGTATTTTTTTTTCCACCCTCCACTGACATGCGACCCCTAGCAAATATTAGCCGATGGAAAGCTGTTTGTCGATCAGGTCCGTCAGTCATCACGCACACCCGTGGTCAGCGTATTACTTCATGGTCCGGCTGGCAGTGGCAAGACAGCATTGGCTGCTACCATTGCTTTGGAAAGCGAATTCCCTTTTATCAAGCTTATTTCCCCTGAAACCATGGTCGGAATGACCGAGTCGGCCAAAATCTCGGAAATCCACAAGGTAAACCTTTTGGCTTTGGTACAGTGTTGCTTGTTGCTTATTCTTCTTATCTATCAGGTGTTCAATGACTCGTACAAGTCACCTTTCAGTGTCATTGTGATTGATAACATCGAACGTCTTGTCGGTATGTTGTTCATGTGGTAAAAGAGAGAGTGTGTGTGTATTTAATGATCCAATGTAGATTGGGTACCCATTGGCCCACGATTTTCCAATGCCGTTTTGCAAGCTTTACTTGTGCTTATCAAGAAGAAACCGCCAAAAGTAAGCTTAATGGGGCTGTGGCAGTGAAATGGATCATTTTTATTTACAATGCGGTGATAGGATCGTCGTCTGCTGATTCTGGGAACAACAACAGAACGCCGAGTTCTTGATCAGATGGATATGGCGGATGCTTTCAATTCCGAGATATATGTTCCCACCATCACGTCCCTGGAAGGCATTGACATTGTGTTACAGGTAAAATACGAGTTGTGGTCTCTCTCTCTCTCTCTCCCGATGAACAAAGATAACTCATTCCTTTTGTTATGTAGCAATTGGGACTCTTCACCGATGCCGAACGTCAACGCACCATGTCGTTATTACAACAAGCTGGCATGGAACAACGTCTTGCCATTGGTATCAAGAAGCTATTGATGATCATTGAGATGGCCCGGCAGGATGCGGATAAGATTGAAAAGTTTGTCAATACCCTGTTATCTCTATAGATTATTACACGTATATATAAAAAGAGAAGGAATTGCATGATTATGCAACCACGTGCAGATCCTGCCGTCCTATGTCTATTATGTTGACGTATACTTGCACAACTTTATGCAGCATTTGTTGGGTGATGAATGATGAAAAGCGGGAACACGAATACACACACAGAGAGATCTTATGATCATCCCTCGTGGCTCAGTTGCTGTCCTGCAGACATTAATGGCTGATAAAACATCTTGATGGTATAATGGATCTTCACAACATTCAACGTCTTTATAGTGTTATTGTGATTGCATACAAGGTAGTACGAGTCATTACAGCGATAAATGCATGTATTTCGATGGACAAAGTTATGAGCAAAAGAAAATATATATTTCAAGGGTTGGATAACAGCCGGTGATCCATGTGATCCTCATGGTACGTGTGCTATATACACATATAAAAGAGGCACCATATCTCTCTCTTCTCTCTCTCAACTGCATTTACGCCATATCATCTTTTTTGTGTCTCCCCTTGGCCATGTACCCTTCCCAATATCCTTCGCCTCGTTAAAGTACAAAAAATACATCAACAACATGGTGAGCAAACGACACCCGACCTATCTTTCAGACAATCGCATCTACACATGCAGCACTTGTCATTCCCATTTACTTTCGCATGACGGTATTATTTCCAGAGCCTTTCAGGGGAGAGTGAGTTTAAATACAAAGCAATGCCTATTTTCTATGACAGCTGATTGTTCCTTCTTTAGCATGGGCCAGCATTTCTAGTTGATAGGGTGGTCAATGTCTCGATAGGCGTCAAGGAAGAACGAATGTTGATGACCGGCATGCATACAGTCGCTGATATCTCTTGCAAAGTCTGTGCAACCAAGCTTGGATGGAAGTACTTGCATGCTTTTGAGGAAGCGCAGAAATATAAAGAGAACAAGTACATTGTCGAAAAGGCCAAAGTCTCGAAAGAGTCCATATGGGATTTCTAACATACCCCATTATCCTCCTCCTCCATTATTCAAAGACATTGCATATATAGAACATGTATTTCCTTATCCATCCCCCCAACAAATACACACATGCACAATGAACACTACTTGTATAAAGCTATGATACCATTGTTCAACTATTCAAACTTTACATTGCTAAACTGGAAAAACGTCATTGCATCCATGTCAGCAAACCATCTTGTCCTTTTTTTTCCCCTCCTCCTCCTCCTCCTTTTACTTACGTCCATCTCAGGATGCTGTTGCTTGAACTTGCTAAAGATCTCTTGCTTCTTTAGAGTGTCGCTATCAGGCAGTCCCATCGCCTTTTGACGCTGATCAAACTAGATAGTATATCAATTAGAATTCATTCCTCCATCCCAAAATACAATTTCTCTCGGCTTACCATCATCTTTTCCACCATGGCTCGTGTCTCGCCATCCAATTCATCCAATTTTGAGTTTTCAGGCTGGATCTTTTTGGTGTCAATCTTGGGTGCGCTTGTCACGACGTTCTCCCACCATGTCATTTGATTGCTCTTTTCCAAATGCACAGACACTTCTTGCTGGTTGTCTAATAGAAATGATCAATACATTGTATCATCAATTGTACACCTCTTTTCCTTCTTACCAAGTGTCCAAGTGCTATCATCAACCTTGATTTCTTTGCACAGCTCGCCCTACACACCAATACATGAGATCGAATGTCGACACGCATAGAGAGCGAGAGCGAGAGAGAGCGATAATATACTTGCCTCGATAAGTGGTGGTTGACCCTTCAATGCCACCTTGATATACTTTTTCTTGATTTCCACTTGCAAATCACGTCCACGGGTGCCTTTGGGAACAGGAATGGTCACATCAACATCCTGCAATGTCTGTCGCCACCTTGCTAAATGTCAAACGCTGCAATGCCAACTCCCAATCAAGTGCTTACTTGTAAGGCAATTGAGCTTGTTCGGCTTCTTCTTTCTCGCGAGCAGCCTTATCGTGCGCCTCACGTTCCTCGGGTGTCATATCGTTGTAGTCCTTTTCAGCTGAAGACATTGCGTTGTTTTGGGAAAGTGGAAGAAGATCTGATACACGCGGACCACTTCCGAACAAAATTCAGTCATGCGTTTCGTTGTACGCTCCCTAGCAACCCCCTAAATAGTATCCTTTATCCACCCATTGTTTTGCATATGCTATACTCAAAATCACACAAGTTTATTATGTACTAAAGGAGTCTTTATAAAATTCCACCAAGGAGAGTACCATTCTTTGCATCTTCATCATTGGGAAGTGAAATTCCTAGAGCCTGGATATCCAAGGATGCTGGGACCTTGTCTTGATAGTAATAGAAAGAGGTGTAATACCCTGTGCCATCATTCTCTCCCACAGTGACAGTGACGTTGGGTTGCAAGTCAAGATCCAATTCACCATCACCGAGCAGACCCAATAAATGCAAAGCATTTGCATCGATATCCACTGGCCATTCACTTGTACGTACATCTTGACCAGGAGGAACTTTGAGTGGTTCGGGGAGCACAAAATCTACTGAGCCCATTTTGTATGGGTCGCCATTATTGGGATTGGTGACATCGACTTGAGCCTTATAGAGCGTATACGGTGTGCCGAGAGGATTGTGTAGGGTGATCCAAGCTTTGGCTTGTTTGCTCAACACGACGGTTGCTTGTGCTTGTACCTCTGCTTTTGGAATCAGTTGCCGTTGAATACCATGCATCACTGTATCCATATGCACCGTAGCAAGTGCCTCCTTGAGAGACTCAACAACGGTGGATGCAGGTGTTCCTTGGATACGTAAGGCAACTTGCGAATCGGTCATGTAAATGCTCACCACATGATCAATCACGTCCTTGTGGTCGTCATTGTGGAGATGCATAATAGCATCCAACGTATTCGTGCCTGGCTTCAGCTCAACTTGCTTCATATGCACTTGGCCAATCGTGACCTGGTTCTCATTCATGACAACATCAAAATCAAGATCACCAATGTTGATCGTAATATTGGATGGGTTATCAAATGAAACGGTCAATGAAACCTCGATATACTAGAATTCGTTGTTTAGAATCACCCATTTTTAACCATATAAAGTCTTTGTTAACTTACCTCCTTTGTGCCGCCAGATACAACCATCTTGACTATAGTCGTCTTTCCACCAAAGCTATTGAAACCTAAAGATAATAATAATAATGAGCATCCACATGGTGGTGATAGTGGTGGCCAACATACCATTCAATGAGGTTTGCACATTGTACGTGATATTATGCAGCTTGAGTGATCCAACAGCTGTTTCTGCCACCGAATTGGCACTACCAGTCATGCCAAATGTAACACTGTTACTTTCAGTAAGTGACTTTGTGAATCCATTAAATATGCCATGAGCACCGTCATCGACTTTGAACGGCACATTGGCGAATGCAGTATTGATAACACCTTGAGGATCCGTGGATGAAGGCACATCAGGGATATGCATATGGGCTGTGCGCTGATTCTGATATGATACATCGACATCCATGTTGAGTGAACTGATAGTGAGTGGGAAGCCAAATGGATTCTTGAGTTGAGCACGCACGTGGTTGGAACCAGCGATAGGTGCATACGCTTCTTTGGTAAAGTCAAGCTGCATATCATCAAGCGTGATGGACGGGATCAATTCCGGTACCTTATCGGGGCCTGGAAGTGTGACATTGTCGATACTAATGCTCTTGAAGCCGGTTGTCAGCCATCCCACAGGTCCATTAGCACCCGATCCAGATACACCCTTCACCGTCAAGGATGACGATTTGCCCGCCAAGTAATTTGAAAACACCTCTGTGACAGCATCAAGGCCTTGTTGAGAATCTTGATGGATAAGCCGGCCATTCATCTTCATATTACTGGTGCCTTGAGCTGGGAACACAGCATCACCAGCCGATGCCAAAGGACCCAACAAAGTGTTGTCAAAGAACGATTCGAATGCAGCCCCTGATAATACAAATCCAACTTGGCTAGGATTCCTGATTTCAGTCTGGGCAATAAGCTGGATACCACCTGCAGGATCATTGGCTGGTAGATCAAATGAATGGATGGCGACACAATTTTTGAAACCTTGAGCACCTTTGAGTGTCACCGACTTGGTCATATTGATACCAGTAAAGACGTAGCCAATGGCATCAACATTGACACCACCTTGACTCACGATGTCCCACACAAACTCTTCGCTGTTGATAAGATAGGCAGCAAATTCGCCCATACGTTGAGCGTCAGCGATGGCAAATTGACCACTCACATTGAATTGAGCACCGATATTAGGCTGTGTCTGTATAGCATCCATGGCCACAGTACCAAGCAAAATCTCTGCATCGGTACCCTGTTTCCAAAAGACATTTAATGGCTGTGCAAAGCTAATGTTGGCTGCCATAGGACCCGTGTTGCTAAGTGAGCCTGCCAATTGCAAATGGAATCCCGTATCCGTGGGTTCAGACAAGGTCACAGTGCTAAATTCGAGCTTGGCGCCATCCACAATTTGTTGCACAATGGGTAAACCAACCACTGGGATCAGCCTTGTCACCGATGCATCCGTCAAAATGGGCACATTATTTTGAGCAAAACGCAAAAGGTCGTCATAGGCACCAATGGTCAGCCCTGATTCAAGTTGCAAATCCACTGCCAAGGCTTGCATAGCTTGCATGACATAGGATGAAATATTGAATCCTTGGAATAAGGCTGGATCAGGGCTCACTTGTTCTTGGCCCTTGATATGGAATCCACCCATGGTCAATAATGCATCCAGAGGACGTGTATCCATTTGTGAACGCACGGCAAGATCACGCAAGAGCAAGGCAACAGCAGAAGGCTCCAGATTCATCCTCATGTCAAGATCAGTGGAGTTGGCTGTTGCATGACCAGGTACATTAAAAGGAGGGTTCATAGGCTGATCAATGTTGCCGATAGGCATGCCATGGTAGGAAGCAGCTGATTTGACACTGGTGATGGTGATGTTGGCCGTAAATGGATTGGCTATCCCCACTTGTACATGCACAATGCTGGTTTGTGTCGTATCATTCATCACAAAAAGTTTGGCATATTGAATAAGGGGTGTCTTCAATCCAGGTAGTGTGGTCGTCAGCGAAATGGCACCAAGCGCATCAGCCAATGAAGCAATAGAGGTCGAGTGATCATATCCGCTAATACCAACGCTGTTGTCTTGACCCATCACAAACGTGCTCAATAGCTGTTGCCCTGTCGATGAGCTTTTGGGGTCAAAAGCGGCTGCAGCCATCATAGTGTTGGATCCGCGGTTAAGCTTGAGCCCATTCAAGTATACTGTTCCAAGCTTGGTGTCATTGGCTTTCATATCAAATGCCACATTTCCAGTGTATATACTGAAATCGGATGGGTTGGTCATCGTTGTGTTGATGGCAAGCTCCAAATGATCAGGCTGACCCCCAATGACATCAATGCTGTGGATGATGGTTGGCGTGCTGTTGAGGAATTGTAAGCCATGCAAGCCAGTCGTCACATTTAAACCAATGCCTTCAAGCGTAATATTGCCAATGGGTGTCTGCGTTTGTGTCGTTGCGTGTCCTCGGATCAAGAAATTGTACATGTCTTTTGCTGTCAATGCGTACGTGTAGTCATTAAACTCGTGCTCGCGACCATCAAGTGCTTCCAGTGAATCATTGGCCATGCCAAAAGATAATCTTCCTGCTTGTTGATCGCAAACGCTTGGCATCCACGGCGTTGAGATACGGGCAAAACTAGTATTCGTTTCCCTGTTGGCTAGCTCCAACTCTTGTTTCACTTGTGTGATATTGAGCGAGAAACCAAATGGGATATGGAACCCAGCAACTACATTGGGTGCTGACATGATCGGTGCATATGGCTTGTCGTTGCTGAATGCCAAATCAAGATAGCCTAGCTGCACTGATTGGATGATATCAAGTGGGGCACCTGCACTAAGACCCACATTGAGCTTGACGGATTGGAAGCCTTCGCTCAACCAGCCAACAGAATCAACACCGTTGGGTGCTGCAGATACACCGGATGCTTGTGTTTGTGATACACGCCCAGCGATATAGTTGGAAAACAATGTTCCCACCTTGTCAAGTGAACCTTGATCTGTTTGTGGAACGAGCGTACCCTTGAGATAAATATGGTTTTCGCCTTGCTTCAACACCACATCGTGTGCAGATACAATGCCCAAACCCACACCGTCGTATGCAATATTCATGGAAATAGTGCCTAGTTGCACACTCACAGGAGACGGGCTTGTGAGCACTGTACCCAGCTCAACAAAGATGCCACCATTTGGATCATCCCCTGGCAGCTTGAATGATTCAATCTTAACATTGGGGAAACCACCCATGCCTATGGTGATGATCTAATGTTAGCATAGTGCTAGCAAGGGAGCATAACTAAGATCCTCTTTGGGGAATAAACTTGCCAGCAATAGTGATTTCCTTATCAAGATCCACCGTAGCAGTTCTAATAAAAATGATATAACGCGTAAGAAAAATGCGTAATAGACCCATTATTGTATACAAGCATACCTAGTTAATGCAGTGATATCAAGCTTTCCTTTGAGACGCCATTTGAATTCGTCAACCGCCAGCATTTCCTTTGCAAATAACGCAAAGAATGTTGTATTTGCAATCTCGAATGGGGTGACAGCATCGATATGTCCCTTGCCAAGCGCAATATTACTGTCAGGTAGCGTCATCTTTCCAAGTAACGTGTCATTATAGTATACGTTGATGGGGTTATGAAAATGTAATGCAGCAGGAAAAGGACCCGTGTTTGTCAAATCGCTTGCCATGGACATGAAAAAGGTTGAATTAAGATCGGCAGCAGGCGTGATCGATGTTGCATCCACACCACCTCGCTTGTGAAGGTTGTCCTTGGGCGGATGAAATGTGATCTGTGCATCACCCACCTCAATGCCTGACTGATTCATCAAGAATTGAGCAATCATTGGGTAAAAGACAAACAAAGCAAGCAGTACGACCACGACGACAATGATGGTTGTAATAATTGAACACACGATCCAATATCGCTTTTGTCGGTAAAACTTTCGTGGTGGAATTGGGGCTCCCTTTTCTAACATCAACGATTCATCGATTGCAGCAGCAGCATTTGTGGAATCATTATTGTGCAAGTGTTGTTGTTGAGTCGATGGATTGGCGGCGGCAGTGGTTGGTGGTTGTGGAAAATCGTGAGCTGATGGTGAGTTATTCGATTGATCATCGGCTTCGGGCATTGTAGTACTAGGCGAATTGATAGGGTAGAGAGAGAGGATAAGACGTGATCAAGGTTGAGAATTAAACAACAACAAATGTATAAATGATATATGAGAGTTATATAGAGAAAAAAGAACAATAGCCGTTGGTCACGACAAATGATAAATATTAGACAACCAAAAGGATGAGCGTGGTGATGCGTTAATTTCAACAGGGCGCGTGAGGGGAAAAGAAAAGGGAAGCGGGAGAAAAGCTAGTCCTTTTTATATGATTCTCGCTTTGCATGTGGATGAAGTAACTGGGATCTGAATCATAAAATTTCTGACAGCACGATACTACCACCATCATCTTGTTTCCCTTTTGCTTTTGTATCTCCCTTTTCTATGGTAAGCCATTTGCATAAAAACGGCTTTGTACAAACGATAGTCAATTGCCAACGTTTTCCAGTATGCTTATCTTGACATCTACCTAGTAACAAGAGGGGGTCATAATAGTTGGGGATAGAAAATGTGCGCTGGAGATCTGCTCAGTCAAAGGGGTTAAACCACTAGCAATCGATGAGACTATAGCAAACGTTGCCTCCTTGAATATACTGCACACATTTGTGATCCGACACTGCAGTTGGTGCGTGAGGTGGATCATGGAAGTGCGAAACAAGGGATAAGAAGGAAACTTACGACGACGGTCAAAAATTCAGGGATTGCGAAAAGGGGGATACTCCCTTTGTCCACGCAAAAATCATCCGCCTGTGCAGAGACCGATCACATAGGCTAGGCATTCCCCTTTCACTACTGTGTATTCTTGATCACACGTATGTATGTCATCAACCTAACCTTTCGGATAATCCATCAACAACATAGACTTGCAGAAAGTGATACAGCATCCAATGCCATTGCTGATAACACTCGATTCCCACAAAGAATGGGCGTTACAAATACAGTGAAATGATCAAGCACGATACGTAGTAGCATGCATGTGGCAAAAAGAAAAACCAGATCGATGTGTATAGTGTTTGGTGTATTTAGGAACGACAAAAAACCATACCAGCTCCATTTCTCCGCTTGCTGTGGTGCAACCATTTCTGATATTAAGCCCCTTATTCCAATGGGACGCTCCATAAGCATTGACCTGCTGTTGCTATGACATTACTTTGGGTGGTCCATAGCCTGGTATCCTGCTGGCGTACATTCTAGTGTATTTTCCCCTTCTCACTTCTCCTGCACCCACCAGCAGCCTTGCTACATCACCCATCTCTCCCTGCATAAGGGCAATGATGCTGCTGCCGTTTCTGTTGTCTTCTCCATTCCGCTTCCCGCCCTTGTTTTCACTCTTTGCTATTATGCGTAGATGCATTTCATCTACTGTAACCATGCAAGGCGCATATCTATATGCAACACTCTCCCTTTTTTCTTCTTCTCCATATCATCGGATATACCATGGCTCTTTGGTATTAGCTACTACGTATTGCCTGACGCATGGTGAACATCACGACATGTCATCATCCTGCATTTGATAATATTGGCTATGAGCAAAGGACAACCTTTAAGGGAAGGGAGATCTGACAACAAAATGATGCTTCCTTTGATGCATCTTCATCTTGAAGTAAAATTCTTACACACTAGCTTAATTGATAATAAAATTGGTCGTGTGAGCATCCAAACATTAACCAATGGTGGCGTCACTATTGACTACTACTATCAAGGTGCTACATGCTGCAAGCTTACAGCCGCATAAAGTGAGAACGTGGGAATGACCATAAAAGATGTCCAAGATTTCCATTCCAGTTTGTGGTTGCTGTTGTCTTCTTTTTTCACTCCCCTTCACGTTGCTGGCAGTGTTTATAATACCAATATGACTTTATTTTCTCTTGAAGATAGGTGCTGTGATCTTTCCAAGAGGGTTACTACACTCCTAAAAGAATCAAAGCAAAACTACTTTATGGCTGAAGAGGTCTTTCATGAGCAAATGGATGTGATGGGAATGAGTGATCATACGGGCAAGAGGCCATGTCTTATTAGACAGCCTTCTTCAAGCAATGCTACTGCCTCACCTCCTACGGCAGAAGAAACGACGACGACGCCACCACCGTCGCCACCCGGGGCCACCTTACCACGATACAGGTGCATGCCGCATCGTGAAGTTGTCATTCATTGTTTCCAGCGTGCAATATGTAGCCTTGTTCGACACGCCCCAAATCACCATCTCGCTTTAAAAAACTTGTGTTTTTATCTTGAGCAAATCGATCCACCATTACGAAACGAAAGAACCGAGAACACCATGCTTATCAACATCATCCATGTTTTTGCACAAGAAAGGCAATCGATTGAAATGGCACATCGGGCATTGGATTATATCAACATCGGCTTGGAACGCGACATTTTGCATCGTTCACAGTATCATCCAAATTGCACTCCTAAGAACGCCAAGTTTCAAGACCCAGCATCTGTGTTTTATTCGGTGTCTCGACCGGTCCTCATACGCCTTAAACTTGAGTTTTCAGACGACTATCGCTCCATCCAGCCGAATACAACGGGTCGCCTTTTAAGTCACTATCTACGCTACTACTAGTACTCCTTTTGAAAAAGAAAATAAATCAACCAACATGGGAGTGTGTGTGTGTGAACATGTGGCGTGTTTCATATCCTTGATTGTGTCAAATAGAATGATGCTTACTGATATGGGAGTTGGCTATGTGTATTTAAGTCATCTATAAAGCCCCAGACTCCTATCAAACCAAGCACCCTTTAATATATAAATGATGGTTGTACCTGCCATGAAGGGTCCACCAAGGCACACAGCCAAGTGTCGTTAGGCATCAATGAGCACTTTAGGTGTGGCTAAAGCAATGAAATGAGTTACTTAGATGAATGCACGAGTACTCTCACATAAAGACTATCCTTGAGACTTATCAAAGGTCATTGATGGTGATATGCATACAAGCCGAAAGAAAGGGCGTATGATAGTATTTAATGACAACAGCCTTGTTTATATATGTATGTGGCATGAGCATTGTCGACATGATGGATTAAACTGATCAAGCGGTCAAGCGGCTTAAAAGGTGATGTTTTGTAGGTGACGTTTAAGTATGCTGATGCTGGCCTATTATTATAACAAAGAAAGCAATGAACTTTATACTATTTTATCAAAAGGATCGGGAATTACTACGAGTGCACCAACATTCGACCTCGCGCACACCAAAAATACAGGCATGGTAGTAATAATCCAACCAACCAAATAAACATGCCCCCTCATCAATCCTTTTTGACCATGGGAGCATCACTTTTGCTATCCCATGTCATCTGCATTCATCCATCATTGACCATGCATGCACCTTCATCTCAAACATTACTTTCCTCCAACCGACTTGCTTATATCACCCTCTTAATTAAAATTGGTTTATGCAGCTCGACCTTCTCCTACACCCAAATGTGACGAGGAGTCATTATTACCGTACTATACATATACATACCCTGATCCACACCTTCGTTATTGCTTATGTACCCTAAAAGCAATCATCATCCATTTGTGCAGCAACCTGCCAAGGATGCGTCCGTATAACCACCATGTGTCATCTCATTCAGCTCTTCATCTCTCCGTTAATGCAGTCGACACCATCCAGTAAGAAAAGCAGCTCCATCACGCTTACGGCCGCCGCATAGGTAAAACATAAAGGTACCTCTTTCTCAACATTTTCATAATGAAGCGTGAGGTCTTTATGAGAACAAAAATACTCGTCATGGCTGACAGCACCATGTTGTGTTCAAGTTTCATGATGGAGGTGGCAATCTCGGGGACGTTCCCGTTCATCCATCGTCTCTCTAATATTTGGGCAGCTCGCATTCAAAATTCTCAAAATGAAGTGTGCAGTTTTTAAATGAATGGAATTGATCAGCATGACTCAGAGAACCTTCTTACCAAGTTTCAAGTCCAAGAGTGGTGATCCCAAGGTAATTCATACTAAATGACAGTTCATGAATCAGGGCGGACACGGAATTTCAGCCCTTCATAGTAAACCCCTCATTACATCCTCCCATTCAAAATTTTCAAATGAAGTGTGGGTTTTTTATTAAGACAAAGTTGATCAGCGTGTCAAACAGCACCTTGTGTGAAAGTTTCAGTTCGAAAGAGGCAATCTCAAGGTTATGGGCCGTCCACACTCCATATATTCCCGTCCATTCATCGTCGGACGCCCCCATTTTATTTCTCACAATGAAGCATGCGACTTTGATATCAATGGAGTTGATCAGCATGTCGATGCCCAGCGCCCTGAACAAGTTTCACGATGGAGGTGGACAACGGCGGGGGTGTGCACTATGCAGCCTACTTGCGTTCCGTCGGTCCACCGTCTCCTCTATATTTGGACCGCCCGATTCATAAAATATCACAATGAAGTATGCGATTTTTAAATGAATGGAGTTGATCAGCATGACTCAGCGAATCCGCTTACCAAGTTTCAAGTTCAAAGTGGGCAATCCCAATATAATGCATACTAAATGGCATTTCAATGAATCCGGGCGGGTGCCGAATTTCTGCCCATCATAGTAAACCCCACATTACACCCTCCCATTTAAAATTTTTAAATGAAGTGTGGGTTCTTTATTAAGACAAAGTTGATCAGCATACCCGAGAGCATATTCTGACCAAGTTTGAGGTCAAGGTGAGCAACCTCAATGTTATGGATTAATATATAGTGTGCATGGATCTGTCTGACAGCGTCCCCAACTTCATTTCCAGCTCTTTCACTCTCAGGTTTTTGCCTCTTCCAACCATTCTCAACTGTTGCCCCATTCAAGTACAACTGCCACCTGCGAATGATTGCTCTGCTTCAACCCATCATGTCCATCCTACAACTGCCTTGATCCTACTGTCTTTGACTGAATGGCACACTCCATGCCGTGTTCGCAGCCTTTTTATCACTCTTACAACACCCGCGTTCCTTGATACTACACACCTTCTTGCTTCTCTCATCTGCCACAACCAATCGTAACAGCGTTCATTCCAGCAGTTACTTTTAGCGTGCCCTTTACACCATTATCTCAAACAGCGTTCTTTACATGCAGCCTCTTTTATGTGAACAGCAGATAGCCATTGTATCGAAGCTGCTTTATTTACGTGTATCAACTTGGCTTTCATACACACGGACTTCATGGATGTCGCCATATCAACCATCAACTACTACCACTGCGCAATACAAGCATTCTTCACCTGATTGAGCTGCGATAGAAAGTGAACAAGCAAGTGATTGACCAACTGTCGGGTGGAAAAGAAAGCATGTCAGAAGGCGATCGCATGAGTTCTTTGTATCAACGATTGGACTTGCATTGGCTATGGATGGATGGATGGATAGATGCAATCAAGCACAGTGGTGGATTACTTTGTACGTCATCAGCAGGAAGGATGAAGGATGGATCATGTTGCTTGGACGCGGCTGAGGATGACGATGGATTGGATGGCATGGATGAGACGGTTTGTATATTTGACCAAAGTCAGTTTGCCGCCATGGATGATATTGGATGTTGGAGCCAAGACATGCACAGCAGCAAGCATGCAATCCTGGAAGAAGACGTTTACGACGGTAGCAACCAAGGATTCAATGGCGCAACGATAATGATACCCTCCGATTCCATGTGATCCATTTGGCTAGTTTCTGGAATGAAAGGCAGGATAGAAAGATAGTCTACTTCATTGTATCGAGACGCTTTTGTTGTTTTTATCACATTACATTCATTAAAGCTTTCTTGTTGATATGCTGATAGACAATAGTAAGTAGTATTGTACACAGGTTTAAATAGACGACTCTTGTATTTTTTAAGATAATAAACCTCTAGTAATGGTAACCAACAATAATGATTGTTACAGAAAATTGATCTATTGTAAGCTTAAGTGATTGTGTTTAGGAAAGAGTGGGCTATGATACAATATGACACGAGTACATCCAGATGCTTACATACGATGACTTCCAGCATGCCCAATTTTGTATGTATGACCTTAGATGGGTACGATCTCTGGAGCAAGCGATCCATCGCCCTGCCATTCTTTCACACGTATACTCTCGGATGCACCAATTATTTGGCTTGTTAACCACACCATGGTTCCATACGGTCTATCACACGCGAATCTTACCATAGGGGCAGGAACCATTATGCAATCTCCACCAATAAGATTGAATCTCAAAGCCCCGCCCTCTCTGCTTAATTGTACAATCGGCACCTTTCTGCACCTTTGGTTCTAGTACAAGTGAGGCGATTGACAATGAACAAACACCACTCCCCATATAGCCTCACGCTTACAGCATAGTAAAAACATAAAGGTGCCTGTATCTCTAAACTTTACAATGAAACGTGGGCTCTTTCATAGAGCAATATTGATCGTCTGGGTAAAGCGCACCTTGGGTGCAAGTTTCACGATCGTCGTGACCATTCTCAGATTCACCGAATGTCACCACCAGCCAAAGTAAATCAAGGGTAGACCTGATTTCACTTTGGCTGGTGGCGACATTGCGAAATCTCGGATCGGCCACGACGATTGTGAAACTTGCACCCAAGGTGCGCTTTACCCAGACGATCAATATTGCTCTATGAAAGACCCCACGTTTCATTGTAAAGTTTAGAGATACAGCCACCTTTATGTTTTTACTATGCTGTAAGCGTGATGCTATACAATAAGTGGTGTTTGCTCATTGTCAAGTATAACCCAAATGAGCGGAGATGCACAAAGAAGTCCGTCTGCAACACAGCACATCGGCATCATACTTCACAATGAACAAACACCACTTATTATATAGCATCACGCTTACAGCATAGTAAAAACATAAAAGTGGCTGTATCTCTAAACTTTACAATGAAACGTGGGGTCTTCATAGAACAAAATTGAGCGGCGGGATAAAGCGCACCTTGGGTGCAAGTTTCACAATCGTCGTGGCCAATCCCAGATTCCCCAATGTCACCACCAGCCAAAGTGAAATCAGGTCGACCCCAGATCTACTTTGGCTGGTGGTGACATTCGGTGAATCTGAGAATGGTCACGACGATCGTGAAACTTGCACCCAAGGTGCGCTTTACCCAGACGATCAATATTGCTCTATGAAAGACCCCACGTTTCATTGTAAAATTTAGAGATACAGCCACCTTTATATTTTTACTATGCTGTAAGCGTGAGGCTATATGGGGAGTGGTGTTTGTTCATTGTCAATCGCCTCACTTGTACTAGAACCAAAGGTGCAGAAAGGTGCCGATTGTACAATTAAGCAGAGAGGGCGGGGCTTTGAGATTCAATCTTATTGGTGGAGATTGCATAATGGTTCCTGCCCCTATGGTAAGATTCGCGTGTGATAGACCGTATGGAACCATGGTGTGGTTAACAAGCCAAATAATTGGTGCATCCGAGAGTATACGTGTGAAAGAATGGCAGGGCGATGGATCGCTTGCCTCCAGAGATCATACCCATATAAACTCATACATACAAAATAGCACATGCTGGAAGTCATCATACGTAAGCATATGGATACACTCGTGTCATATTGTATCATAGCCCACTCTTTCCTAAACACAATCACTTAAGCTTACAATAGATCAATTTTCTGTAACAATCATTATTGTTGGTTACCATTACTAGAGGTTTATTATCTTAAAAAATACAAGAGTCGTCTATTTAAACCTGTGTACAATACTACTTACTATTGTCTATCAGCATATCAACAAGAAAGCTTTAATGAATGTAATGTGATAAAAACAACAAAAGCGTCTCGATACAATGAAGTAGACTATCTTTCTATCCTGCCTTTCATTCCAGAAACTAGCCAAATGGATCACATGGAATCGGAGGGTATCATTATCGTTGCGCCATTGAATCCTTGGTTGCTACCGTCGTAAACGTCTTCTTACAGGATTGCATGCTTGCTGCTGTGCATGTCTTGGCTCCAACACCCAATATCATCCATGGCGGCAAACTGACTTTGGTCAAATATACAAACCGTCTCATCCATGCCATCCAATCCATCGTCATCCTCAGCCGCGTCCAAGCAACATGATCCATCCTTCATCCTTCCTGCTGATGACGTACAAAGTAATCCACCACTGTGCTTGATTGCATCTATCCATCCATCCATCCATAGCCAATGCAAGTCCAATCGTTGATACAAAGAACTCATGCGATCGCCTTCTGACATGCTTTCTTTTCCACCCGACAGTTGGTCAATCACTTGCTTGTTCACTTTCTATCGCAGCTCAATCAGGTGAAGAATGCTTGTATTGCGCAGTGGTAGTAGTTGATGGTTGATATGGCGACATCCATGAAGTCCGTGTGTATGAAAGCCAAGTTGATACACGTAAATAAAGCAGCTTCGATACAATGGCTATCTGCTGTTCACATAAAAGAGGCTGCATGTAAAGAACGCTGTTTGAGATAATGGTGTAAAGGGCACGCTAAAAGTAACTGCTGGAATGAACGCTGTTACGATTGGTTGTGGCAGATGAGAGAAGCAAGAAGGTGTGTAGTATCAAGGAACGCGGGTGTTGTAAGAGTGATAAAAAAGCTGCGAACACGGCATGGAGTGTGCCATTCAGTCAAAGACAGTAGGATCAAGGCAGTTGTAGGATGGACATGATGGGTTGAAGCAGAGCAATCATTCGCAGGTGGCAGTTGTACTTGAATGGGGCAACAGTTGAGAATGGTTGGAAGAGGCAAAAACCTGAGAGTGAAAGAGCTGGAAATGAAGTTGGGGACGCTGTCAGACAGATCCATGCACACTATATATTAATCCATAACATTGAGGTTGCTCACCTTGACCTCAAACTTGGTCAGAATATGCTCTCGGGTATGCTGATCAACTTTGTCTTAATAAAGAACCCACACTTCATTTAAAAATTTTAAATGGGAGGGTGTAATGTGGGGTTTACTATGATGGGCAGAAATTCGGCACCCGCCCGGATTCATTGAAATGCCATTTAGTATGCATTATATTGGGATTGCCCACTTTGAACTTGAAACTTGGTAAGCGGATTCGCTGAGTCATGCTGATCAACTCCATTCATTTAAAAATCGCATACTTCATTGTGATATTTTATGAATCGGGCGGTCCAAATATAGAGGAGACGGTGGACCGACGGAACGCAAGTAGGCTGCATAGTGCACACCCCCGCCGTTGTCCACCTCCATCGTGAAACTTGTTCAGGGCGCTGGGCATCGACATGCTGATCAACTC